>SNQJ01S0062059.1:21933-34944 GCA_010110895.2 Picea sitchensis | reverse complement strand
GGTCAGAGGGGTCTGGAATGCTCTGTGCACCGTAGATCTGGGCGTCGTGATCAAAACTTTCGAAATGTGCAGGAAGCATAAACTGGGGCGCAGAGAACACATGCACTGGGAAAGCTTAGTATAAAAGCGTTTTATGGGTTTTTCCCAAACTTTTCAAAAAGACACCACCATGGGGCTTCGACCAAACTATCCTTTAGGCATTTGAAACACGGTGCAACATTTTACATCAAGCTGGTTTTATTGGAGTGAAACAATAAAGCAACTAACCTACATGCTAACCTATCTTCCTATGACAGTTCACCCAGATTAAACTGTTGGGTTAAGAAATTACTCTACCCTAGGGCTATCTGACCAGGATTAGACAGTCTGGCCAGATGTATTCACTAATCTAACCTAGACATTTTGGCTAAGATCAAACTATTTAGCCAAATCATTCACTATCCTACCAACATCAAATTTAAAAAGAACTTGGCCATGCTTGAAATGTATGGCCAAGTTACTATTATTGCATGGGGCTTTTATTTCAATTCTTTTATGCCCTCTTTTATTTTTCTTCTTTTTCTTTTCTTTTTTCTTTTCTTTTCTTTTTTTCTTTTCGTTTTTCTTTTTCTTTTCTTTTTCATTTCTTTTCTTTTCTTTTCTTTTTTTTTTCTTTTCTTTTTCTTTTCTTTTCAAATTATTTGCAGAATGAAAAATCATTTGTCAACAAGAATACTGGAGACAGATAATATCCCAGTCACCAGTTGATTCCCATAACTTATGGGGTGATAACACAATATACAAAAACACAATAAATATCATATCAACAATAGTCGAATCGGAAGCAAAGGATAACAACCATCACTAATCCTGCAGCTATGTGTCACTAAAGACTAAATCATGTGTGAATTGTCCTACTACCCTATCAGTTTCCTTCAATATAGATAAATCAAAATCTATATATCAGAGTTAGAGGAAAGTGAAAATATTATTCTCCACGTAGTTAAGTTTTTAAACATTTACCACAGGGTTGTTAAGCATATAATATGATGGCCCTCCTGAACCAGATCCTCAAAATGCAGAAATTGTTCAAACACCATGGTTACAGAGGTCAAAGAAGAGATTCATATGCATGTGAAAGGAGTGCCCCCCTGCGGTTTCATCCACTTAATTCTCAGAATGAAGGGAGCACTCAAGAATCATCTCTAATATTGAAAGTCACAGTCCAGTTTAGGTTACTTGGACAAAGAGCGGAAAAAAATTATCAAAAGATCGTTTCAAGTAACATATTTTTGTAGGAATAAAAGCTGATTGTAGACTCAAAATCAGGGATGATGCCAAATTCATGCATTAAATGAAGTGGAAAGAGACACTAAAGTACGGTCAAACAAAGCTAGATAACTTCTTCAAGCACCATAAAATTTTGTCTTTCTCTCTCTCCTTCTCTTTCTATCATTTCTATTTGTAAACAATCAATGTAAAAGAAAATTATGTTTTACTCCCCTCTTTCTTGGAACGAGAAAGGAATTGAGGTGGGGGGAGAGGTTGTAGGGGCTATTCGAATCTATCAACTAGACCCAATAGTCAACTAAGAGTTAGGTATTCGACTGTTGAATTTGAAAGCATAAGTCGGTCGAGAGTTCCGTTAACTGATCGACCCATGCATTTAAGTAGTTACAACTGCATGGTCAATGAATAGGTAAGTATAAATAGACAAGCATGTATCATAGAAGAGGTTATCCATTGTGTTGTATTGAATCATCTATATAATAAAGGTTGTTCTTTGGGATTCCACTATTTTTTGTATGTTTATGTCTATATGTATGTATGTGTGATTTTATGCTTTCTTATGTACTGAACTACTGGTAACACACCCCTAATTTTCCCTAGATTACAAAAATCACTAATTACCACTTCATCCTTGCTTAATTCAATGTGAATATGTTCTACCTAATTCCCTGCTAACCAAACACAACATCTCTTCTTATTATAATGTACTTCTCTTGGGGATCAAATAACCTGTAACTTTTATTTTTTGTGTTACACCTAATAAAAATACACTTAATTCTTTTATCACTTCTTTTATTTAGGGATATGTGCATATGAAATGCATCCAAATATTCTCATGTATGCACACAGTTAGATTTGTACCTTGACCATGTTTCCTTTGGAATCAAATCCAAAATTTCTCTCATAGAACTATTGTTCAAAGTGTAGATTATTGTATGAACTACTTCAACCCAAAATTCATTGTCAAGTTGCTTTTTTTTCAACATAATTCTATCCATCTCTACAATTGTCCTATTATTCATTCTATGACACCATTCTATTGAGGATTCTATGGATTTGTAAATTCTCAACTTATACCATTCATCGTGAAAAAATTCATAAATTCATTGAATTTATATTCTCCCCCATTATCTTATCTAAGGGTGAGAATCTTCAAGACACTCTGTTTTTCAACCAATTCCTTGAACTAAACAAAATGTGCAAAAACTTCTAACTTTTCTTGCAAAATATATGCCCATAATTTTCTTGAACAATCATCAATAAAAGCCTGGATATATCTTGCCTTTCCAAAGGACAAATTATCCATGGGACGACATAGATCTAAATGTAATAATGAAATATGTTCTCTAGACTAAGTTCTATTTGAGAATCTCTCCCTATGCTACTTCCCTACTATGCATCCTTCACAACTTTTACCATCAAATTCAAGATAGGGAAAAAATTTCACCATATTAGTCTTCCTCATCAACACCAAATTCTTAAAATTTAAATTTCCCATTTGCAAATGCCAAAACTTTCTATTCACTTATTCTATATCCTTCAAACAATGTGAATCACCTAAGGAAAAAGTGAGTTTGAAAATCCTATTTACAACCATTTCTCCTCTTTCCACAACTGGATTTATGTTGAGCTTGTCCATGATTAAACACTCTTTATTATTAACACTAACTTGTAATTTTTCTCCTTCATTTTCCATACATAAAGTAGGTTATTTTTAAACGTTGGTGTCAATAATGTATCATTAATAAAATTATTTTTCCATTCAATGTTGGGATACCCAATATACATTTATGTTTAACTTTTGAAGCACTATCATCTCCAAATTTCACTTTACTAGAATAATTGTCATTTATTCTAGTAAACAATTCCTCCTAAGATGTCATATGTGTTGAACATGATGTATCAGTGTACTAAGCCTCACTTTCTTCACTATGTTCCATTAAACTAGATATAAACAAATTATTTTTGGCCCTCGACCAATTTTTGGAGAACCTTGGTTGTGTTTGACCATTTTTTAGACTTCGACAAGCTGGTCGAAGACGGAGCACCGGGCAAAGAGGAGATCGCGGGATCTCACTCCCTTTTGCAGGCCTTTTTGGGTTTTGGGTTTATGTAACGGGTACGGGATGTCATCCCATGGGTTTACCCATGTTTAGGCCCCTTTTGTAATGTATAAATAGAAATCTAGGTGATGTAAGAAGTAGTTACTAGTCATTGATTGGCCTAGTTCTTGGCTAGTAGGCTTTGTGCACAAGAAACTGGTTAGCTAAGTGCATACTATGTGTTGAGAACTTGCAGAGTTAAGTGAAAGCGATTGTAAGAAGGCTCTGTGCTTAGATCTACTCGGGTAAGAAGGATCTGGCGAGGTGCACGTAGATCTCATGTCCTATGCGGAGTTGGTTTTGTGGCTCTATGAATGTAATAGATTGAAAGAAGATAATAAATAAGATGAAGAGTTGGTGGACGTAACCCCACATTGGGGGTGAACCACGTATATCTTGTGTTATGGTGCTTTATGTTGTGTTGCTCATGTGTTTATGTATTTATTTTCTTAGTGCAATACTCTGGATGAATGTTTGGTGCTTAGTGATATGAATGAATGCTAGATCTGATCTATCTCTATGTGTTACATTGTTGGATGTGTTAGATCTTGTTGAATATTGCAATATTTTGTAATTAGGGTTTTACCTACAATGTGAATAAAGGGTTAAAGACAGATGAATTGTTAAGTTCTATGTTAAGTACTGTGATCACATATCTGTGTCCCAGCTAGGTTGTAGACACTTGAGTCCTGTAACCCCCCCTACCTCTACCTTGGGTGAGACTTCATCTGCTTTGTAGGTCTTGCCGAAAGGGTCGGTAGTTAGGGTTTTGTTGGTGCATTGTTGAAGCATTGAACCCCAGGTCTACCCCTGTGCCAACAAATGGTTCCGTTGATGGGACCTGAAATTGTGATTGTTGAGAACTAAAGAAAAGAGAAAGCTTTGTGGGTAGATCTGTTGTTGTAGTGCACAATATTCTACTTGAATTGTGAAGCTCTATGCTAAGAAGAGAACTCTGATCTAAAAAATAGAAGTAAGGTCTTAAAGCTTTGTGCTCTGATAAAGGTAAGATAAGTGGAAATTTTTGTTTCGGAAGAATGGATCTAGGTATGTTTGATAGATTTTGTCCTAGTATGAAAGCTAGGGTAGAACTAGAAGAAAGAAGATGTGATATGAATAGATCTGATAGAAATAATTAAAGATATGTTATTCCTATGCATAGAAAGAATTGTTGGACTAAAAATTGGATGAAGGATCCTGGAAAGAGTTTTTTGCAGATCCATCACTGTGATCCCAATGCGTAGTACAGGAAAGGTTGGGGATCGTTTAAGAGAAAGAGAGGATTGAATCTTTGTTATAGTTGTAGAAAACCGAGACATCTGGCTAAGGAATGCCTTGGTAGAGGTCCTATTTTACTTTGTTGTAAAGCTACTGGGCATGAAGTTTTGGATTTCCCTAGAATGATTGCTAAAGTTGAGAAGATGAACACGAGATAAGAAAACCATGAGGAAGGTAAAGAAACTAAGAATGTGCTAAAGAACCAGAAAGAATCAGAGTCTATCTTATTGCAGATGAAAGAAACACTGAATGATCACAGAGACATCAGTTTATCAGAGATATTAAAAGAGAAAGAGTGCATAGAAACAAGAATAGGAAACTTCAACATAGACTGTGTATTGGATGCAAAAAAGAAAGTGAATATTATGACAGAAAGTACTTGGGAAATTTTAGGAAATCTTGATATGGTTCCTTCATTGGGAGGAATAGGATTGTTTAAAGGAAAGTTGATAACCCTATGTGGAAGACTTACTCATGTACCTATGGTTTCTCATGGCACATCAATAGAATAAGAATTCGAGGTCATTAAGTTTGTTGAGAACATCACTCCTTTTGCACTTTTGTTAGGAAGGACTTGGATTGAGAGAGATCAGATTGGAAGGAAATAAGAAGAGGAAGCCATAGAACAGAAAAAACAAGAATTAAGGGATTTCATGGCTAGGAGAATAGCGTGCTTAATAGAAGAACAGGAGGATAAGTCAAAGAAACTAAGGGCCAGAGACCTGGCTTTCGAAGTTGAAAGGACACAAGAAATATTAAAGAACCTATCCATGTAGGAGAGTAGAGAACCTATTCCAGAAATAGTAAGAGAAGAAGTACTACCCTCGAACCCTATGAAAGACCCTCAACAGTGTGAAGTTATTATACTAAGAGAAGATAAGAACAAGAATGGAAAGAGGAATCCAGAGACGCAGATAACAGGAAAGAAAGCCAGAAAGCTCAGTAAGAAGAAAGCAAAGTTAGAAAAATTGCGGGAGGTTCCAGAGAGGACTTCGCAGAAGGAAGGTCTACAGAAACTGAACCTCGTCGGAATAACAGAACAACGCAGATTGGCACTTCGCCACAACGAATCCATATGACCATTGGAGGTGTCCCGACCGTTAGAACGACTCTCTAGAATGGCTAGAAACACAGTTATTGCTAGAAAGATTGTCATTGAACCATTGGGACTGCTCCATAATGGCTGGAATCACATTGATTAAGGAATTCCTGGCCGTTGGAGGAGTTTGTTACGATGTTGTCTATTTAACCCGTCAAATGTCTTACCGTGAACACTTTTTCCAATTGTTATTATCCAAGCCCACAAAGAACTAGTTGTTTTCGTGCAACGCTTATTGAGACTTCTCCATTCGTCCTGCTACCTTGATTGTTTGTTCACCGAACCGAGATATCTAATCTCGAGCGTGTATGTCAAGAGACCTTAGCGCAGTAGAGAAATCCGTTGAAGAAATCCTCATAGACCTCATGGTTGAGAAGATCATGTTCACAGGAGCCAAGGCCTCATCGACGAAAGGAGTGCAAGCATCCCCATCGACTAGACGTCGATATAGGCCATCCCGAACTATGATAGAGAAGAGAAGAAAGAATCGTGATGGATTGGAAAATGTGAAGCTCATCCCATCAATCCTTCCCGACTATATCCCACCTCTGGCTGGCTCGGTTAGTCCTGACAGCGTCCCAAGGGACTTCGACTATACATTGATCACTGCATACCTCCTAAAGGGGATACGCGCAGTTGGACCACAATTAGGATAGATTCTGACACTAAATATCAGTGACTTCAACTTAGGGGACCGTAAAAAATATGGAATGCTCACACCACACAAGTATTTGACAAAGACAATGGGGAAGAAGTCAAAGATCATCCCCCAACTGTGGACCATGGACATCGCAAGATAAACGATCCTCAATGTGATAAAGATACCACACTTCGGAAAACATCAGGAGGTTAAGGTGTGCATTAAAATCCTCCTGTAGTGCTGCCATGGAGGTTATCTGTGGTTGTATAGGCGCATCACAGTAGATCCGATGTTGATCCACCAGATCACTGGATTGAGCATGCAAGGACCAGACCCTCAAGATTTTTACCCAGGGAAAGTTGCAGATCGTGCCCTAGTGTAGTGAATAAAAGACACCTACCACGATCTGGAGAAAGGGAAGCGAGGCTAAAAGGTAGCCTCCATCTAGAATGGCACAATGCACCTAGATTTCTAGTTGATCACTAGAAATCTCGTTAGGAAGAACAAACCAACACAGGTCACGGGGTTTTTCATCGACCTTGCAGGAAAATGTGTCGAAGGAAAGAAGATGAATTGGGCGAGCTACCTTGTCAACCAGTTAGCGCAAGATTGTCGCGAAGTGCAAGAACATGGCTATTAGTTTCATTTCAACTGGCTAGTGATTCTCATTTCCTTCATTTCTGAGGAGATGTCGGAAGGAACGACCTTCCCTGAGATCAAGTCATCTTAACCACTAGCCACAAAGTTCACTACACTATAGTATTTGAGTGACATGGCGAAGCAATGGCAATCCAATGCAGTGTTTCACACTTATTATTTGCAGTTGAAGAGGTCCATTGAATTCTTCCCTCGCATGACGCCGAATACGCTTCACAGGTTCAGGCCAATAGAGAAGTTCTACGCAGATAGGCACTTCATCTATATCATTGCGCGCAGAGACAAACACAAAGAATAGCTCCAATCCTATTACAAACTCACCGAGGAAGATATGGAGGAAATCAATAAAGGAATGGCCTGCAGACTTCCTTGTACCAATCGAACAAACATAACTCTCCAAACCCAACCTCATCGGAAGTCTTGTAGTCACCCGAGAAGAATATGATGCACCCAGTAGCAGCAGGAAGAAAAAGAAGGAAGAGGTACAGAAAATGAACAACGCATCAAAGGAAACTACACCAGATTCACCTGAAGGAGGAGGAGGTGACAAAGTAGACAAAGAAGAGGATGAAGGGGAAGAATAAAAGAAGGAACAGGGCGAGGTGACATTGCCTAAATATCCCCTTCCAAAGACCGAGACATCCAAGAAAAGAAAGGGTTCCCCAAAGAAACCTTCATCGTGGAAGAAGTCCAAAGCCAATATACCTCCATTACAGACTATGCTCACGGTGGATGATATTGACCTCATCATCTCCGCTGTATCAGATACCTCAGAGGACATTTTATAACGAAACAAAGCCAAACAGGAGACAATGTATGACAAGATTGAAGCATAGCTCAAAGGGGTACAAGATGCTCTCTATTCGAGCCGCGTAGTGTCTATTGTGTCATTGTCATCAGGGGACATAGAAGTAGGAGATGAACCTTCCTAGCTATGCAGATTAACAGATTCGACAGAGGCTCACCTTCATCGGGTTCAGGAGGAAAAGGAGCATGCCACAGAGGCATTAAATCGGACAAAAGAGGAATCCCTAGAGAAACAGTGGGTTTCATAGCAAGAAAAAGATGACCTCCAGGCGAAGTTTGCAGAGGATAGAGCGCAGATCCAGAAGGAAAAAGAACAGTTGATCGCGGAGCAGATTGGAGTTAAAGAAGCAGTCACTAGAGAAATTTTCTATGTGATGGCCCTGGAACAAATGGAAGAGGAAGCAACTAAGAGCCAAGTGGGGAAGTTCACTGAATCCATTCAGCAGCTCCAAACAAGATTGGCCAAACTGGAATTGCAAGCACTACTGATCACTCTGCAGGAAGTGCGAGATTAGAGAGAAGAAATTGCCCGGAGCGCAGTCAAGATAATAAAGGCACTATCCCTAGAATTAAAACAACTCAGTAGTCGAAGTGCGCAGACATACGAGTGCCTTGCAGAGGACCTAGAACTAAGGACATTGGAGTCACAACTCCAGGAGGCAAAGAAACAAGCAGCAACAATGAAAGTGCAGTTAAAGCCACTATTAGTAGTCGAGAGGATGAAAATATCCCAGGAACAATGCACAATTCATCAATAGGTCCATGTCATCCAAAGTAAAGTCATGGAAGTGACCTAGAGGCTCCAACCGATGCAGGATCAAGCCTGCACACTTTTTGAGGAGATTGAGAGACAAGGTGCACAACTAGAACAAGTGGTCACCACAATGTAACAGCGCTTAGAAGGACCTGTCACCGAGACAATAATCCAAGAGTTTTTCGAGAAGGAGGCTCTGGCGAAGCAGCAGGTCGATGCAGCTCGAGCCAAGCTTGAGGCCTTCGAGGCAGAGTTACCCAAATCAGAGTGACTCAGGACAAGTCACATGTGATTTTTGGGGGCCTTTTGGCCCTCGACCAAGTTTTGGAGAACCGTGGTCATGTTTTACTATTTGTAAGACTTCGACAAGCTGGTCGAAGATGGAGTGTCGGGCAAAGCTGATATCGCAGGATCTTGCCCCCTTTTGTGGGCCTTTTTGGGTTTTGGGTTTATGTAATGGGTATGGGATGTCGACCCATGGGTTTACCCATGTTTAGGCCCCTTTTGTAATGTATAAATATAAATTAGACGATGTAAGAAGTAGTTACTAGTCATTGATTGGCTTAGTGCTTGGCTAGTAGTCTTTGTGCGCAAGAAATTGGTTAGCTAAGTTAATATTGTGTGTTCAGAACTTGCAGAGTTAAGTGCAAACAATTGTAAGAAGGCTTTGTGCTTAGATCTACTCAGGGAAGGAGGATTTTGCGAGGTGCGCGCAGATCTTCTGTCCTATGCGAAGTTGGTTTTGTGGCTCTGTGCATGTAAGAGATTGAAAGAAGATAATAAATAAGATAAAGAGTTGGTGGGTGTAGCCCCACACTGGGGGTGAACCATGTATATCCTGTGTTATGGTGCTTTGTTTTGTGCTACTCATGTGTTTATGTATTTATTTTCTTAGTGCATTACTCTGGATGAATGTTTAGTGCTTAGTGATATGAATGAATACTAAATCTGATCTTTCTCTATGTGATAAGTGCTTGGATGTGTTAGATCTTGTTGAATACTACATTGTTCTGTAATTAGGGTTTTACCTGCAATGTGAATAAAGGGTTAAAGATGGATGAATTGCTAAGTGCTTTGTTAAGTATTGTGATCACAGATATGTGTTCCAGCTAGGTTGTAGACACTTGAGTCCTGCAACCCCCCCTGCCTCCAACTTGGGTGAGACTTCATCTGCTTCACAGGTGTTGTCGAAAGGACCGGTAGTTGGGGTTTTGTTAGTGCATTGTTGAAGCATTGAACCTCGGGTCTTCCCCTGTACCAACAATTATCATTTATGATTTCTTCAATAGTAGTATTAACACCTTTATTTGCAAAAATCATGCATTTTATCTATGCAATATTTCTCAAAATAACCAAATTGGTTACAATAGTAACATTGTCCTCTAGCTTAGTGGGTTAGCTCGAGTGCTTGAGTGTTGTGAATTACGAGAAGGAGATCATGGGTTCAAGTCCCCATACTGGCTACCTCTGTGAATATTGTGGGCCTCACTCAATGTCTTCGATGGGTTAGGTTGTCAAAGATATAACTAGCTAGTTTACCCTAGTTACTATCCTTGGAATGAGGGGAAGTGCCCAATGGGTTTCTCGAGATGTGAATTTCACTAAAAAAAAGTAGTGTTATCCTTCATATCTTTCTCTAGACCCATCTCTTCCTCTTTCTCTTCCACAATATCCTTCTCTCCCTCTTCCTCTAAAAAACTAACTTGGACTTCTTCCTCCATCTCTTGAGGTAGATGCATTTTCATGATAATTATGTGAATTACGTGATTATTGTTGATGTTGGTTATGATTTTGATAACTTTGATTATAATGTTTTCCTTTTCTTCTTCCTCTTCCTCTAAACCACATGTAAAAATCATTTTCCATGTGCTCATTTGTGGTGCTTTCTTCAACAATTAGCAAGAAACCACTCATTTCATGAATTCTCATTGTATTTAAATCTTTGGAGTCTAGAATATTTTTGGTGACCATAATAAATTTAGGTGCAACATTTCTCAAATAATTTTCAAACATTCTTCTTTCTGAAATGTCTTCACCCAACAACCTCATTTGATTAGCAAGATTCTGCATTTTTTTGATATAATAATTCATTGATCCATCATAACACATCTTAGAATTTTCAATTTTGTATCTTAATGTTTGTAATTTAGTTGTTGTTACACCTTTATATGTGTTTTTTTAAATATCCCATGCTTCTTTAGATGATTCTACCGCACTAATTCTTGGAAAGATCAGTTCATTAACTGCACTCCCTATAAGAGGAAGAGCTTCATTATCTTTCTTTATAAGCTCCTTTGAAGATTGATTTCCATCATCATTCAATGATTTATATTCTTCATCAAAAGGATAATCATACCCTTTAGTTACAAGTTCCCATAAATGTTTAGTGATAAATATGTGTTGCATTCTTTTGCTTCAATAGAAATAATTTTTTTCAGTTAATTTGGGTAACACCATGTTGATTATCTCCATTGAAAATAAGAAAAAGAAAACAAGAGAACTAAAAAAGAACAACACAATATGTCCCATTTCAACTTAGAAAACAAGAAGCCCATGTCCCAAAGTGGGACTCAACCACCACCAAAAATATATCTTTCTATTAGTTTTAGAGTACAAAGATGGGTGCAACACTTGTGCAATTACAAGCCAATATTCTTTCAATGAGATGTGAAGAGAAATATCGACCCTTTTATAATTTTTCTTTATGCAAAAAGATCCATAATGGATCATTATATAATTTTTTCATCTATTTTGGTACTTTCTAGGTGGAAAAATTGGAGCTATTGGCTTATAGGTTCCATTTTATGGGCAAGTCCCACTTCGGTGATTTGGGGTCTAGAACCCTCCCGGGCTCGTTTGAGGCCTTAAAAAACCATTTCTGGGGTCAAAAATTTGTGATATTTTGTTTCAACCTCTCGATGTTATTCTACACTTCAAGAGATTTCTAGTGGTGCAACAATCACCTCAATTAGAGTTCATATCTGAAATTTATACCTCATGTAGGTTGACCTATCTTGTTGACCACCATGGTAGTGAGTGGATTCCACGTCAGCTTCCATTACTTACATATGTGGAGCTAGTCACATTTGGACTTTTGAGAATACTCTAGAGGGTGCAAAACCCTATCATTAATTTGGGGTTGAGGCATGCAAAAACCCTAACCCTATATGGTCATCGGGTTATGTTAAACATTGGGCCACTAGGAAAGGAAGGGGTTCCATTCTTATTATATTTTTAAAGTTCCTTAGTTGAGAAAAACCCATAGGAGTGGGATATTAAAGAAGAAGAAAGGACGTAGAAGATCTTGTAGCATACATACTAGCCACAATGTCCATGGAAAATCCATAGTGAAATCCATTTTCTTTGTGTTTTCATTTCATAACTGAGAAGAAAAGAGAAGAGAAGAGGCCTCACCTTCTAGATGGATTTTTTAAATATCTAGTTTTCCTATGATACAAATTGTGTTCATTGTGTGTTATTTGTTTGTCTCTTTCATTTCAATTTCAGTTTATTTAGTATTTCATGTATTGACCTAGTAACATTAAATCTATAATCTATGTAAAATACAATGCAATAAGATATTTAGAAATACTATAAGATCTATTGTGATGAATTGTTCTAGTGGAATATCCATGACAATTTACAAATCACATTACTATTAGAGAAACATCCTTTGGGGTTTTCATGGGAAGTTGTAGGATCCAGGAATTGGCATAAAGTTTGAAAACCTTAGCCATGGTGGATAAGTATAGTAATAATCCATGGGATGAGTTGAAAGAGATATTTTCAAATATATAAGAACACGTCACTAACATCTCTCACAACATGGCCATTCTCACGGAGGCTCTAGAGAACAAGTTTGGACCCTTCACGGAGTTTAGTGGCTTTAACTTGAAAGCTAGACTGGATGAGAAATATGGAGAAAGAAAAGACCCAAAAAAGGAGTTGATAAAAAGGATAGAGAAAGAGAGACCAAGTTCTAGTGTCATCACTTCCTCCTAGTCTCTATTTAAAGTGGAAGTGAAAGTGGACATAAAACCCTATCAATGTGATATTGGTGTTTTTATGTTGAATGTAATGTACCTAGGGATAATAATATGGGGTATGTAGAGAGGTACTCGAGGGGATGATAAATGTAATTTGGCCATAATATTGGAATAAACCCACTATGTAATTAAAAGGAAATAATATGCCCACTTTGCAATTAAAAGTAAATAATATAATAAAAATGAATAGTTGGCATAAGACCCCTAGGACTACTCATGAAAAAGTATAAATGCACATGAGTATCATTGTATTAAATATGTGTTGAATTTTATTGTCTCGTAGCAAGCATGACTTGTGGAGTGACTCCTTCCATAAGGAGCATTTGATGGTGTTACCCTACTGTTGTGACGGAACAACA
>SNQJ01S0062059.1:9708-21923 GCA_010110895.2 Picea sitchensis | reverse complement strand
GAACCTTCATCTATATGCTTGGAATTTAGGCGTCAAAGTTAGGTCTTTCACCCAGCTTTGACATCACTTCCTCCATACCTTTTCACCACCGAGACTGTTTAAAATGGTGCTCACTTTCCCCATATTCATATTTCGTCATCGTCGATGCTTTGTAATGTCATCGTAAAAAATTAATGACACCCCATCATCCTCACGCACCTACCCATATTTTTTGACAATGATGTGCCCTTTCTCTATCCTAGTCATAGCCCAGCTGACATCATCAAACCTTTTTCCAAGTAACACCTCATCATTACCTTTCACGTGGGGCCCATACATCGACCAATGCATAAGTTTTCTTCCCCTCACATGTGGAAATGTAACATTAGTTAACACTAAATGATGGAATATTTTTCTTCGTCGGAATTTTCTTTGTGCACTCTCTCTTACCTACACTACCTGCTGATGACGATCCACAAAAAAAATGAGCTATTGTCCAGAAGGATCTAACGAATGAAATGCCAAGACAAACAACTGCATGATCCTTTATGAAAACTACAAGTTATACGATGATGGTGTCCCTTTGCTCTCACCCCAAAGTGGAAGTAGTTCTTCTATACCACCATCATTGAGTTGATCAAGGGCATCAGATCAACATAATATTGTCATACATATTTAGAAATGAAGCTTGGCATAAGTCTAATAGGTGTTTTCTTCTTCCCTTAGTTGACCACAATGACCACAATGGTGGCATGAAGGCTTATAGAAGGGAATCAATTTGTTCTCATGAACAGTTTGTTTCTTCCGTAATTGCAGGTCCAAATATGTTGATTTGCCCAAGTTCACACAAGGGTTGTACATGCTTCATTAGATGCATTAGATGTAATTGCATTTAAGAATGAGGATCTAAATAATAGGTCCAAAAAATCGCTTTAAATCCTCCCAAATACAAAAATCCCATGATCTTTAAACAACATAACCACTCGAATTCACTTCAGTGTTTATTTTCTATTGCTTCATGGGTATGCTAGTATAACTTTTGAATTGAAGACAAAAGTATTGTCCCAAAAGCACTCTCAATGAAAAATTGGATCATGTTTATTTTGGCATAACTTCTAAGCAAAGCTATTGATTTGAAAATGCTAAGAAAATATATATTGTGCTCAAACATATTTTTCACGTTGTAAAAAATAGACGTTGTAAAGAACTAACAGGTGGGAAAGAGCCACCAAATTCCACGTACAAACATTTATTTGGAGCAAGTGAGACTTTGACTATATAAAGGTAGTATGACCAATGGTCTCATTAATCAAGAATGAGACTCAACAATCAAGGTAGCATGGTCGATGGTCTCAACAATCAAGAATGAGATAGAGGGATATATTTCAAATCATCGGGTAGTATCATAGGAAGTCTCTTATTTTCACCAACATTGTTTGATTTATGTGTGGCGAATATCCCAAAGTAGGCCATGTGCTTCCAGACATATTCCATTTAAAACCTTCAACAATTAGGACAAATGCTCTTGTCTTACCCTTTATAATGATGCATTGTTTTACCTCCAGGATTCAATATCCTCAACTATCAACACTAAAGAAACTACATACAAACTATCAAAATCAAACAAGAAATCCCTATTTCACAGAGACAAACAAGAAAAGTCACTTCTATTATTTCTATTGGACAACAAAAAGATCTTCCAATCTAAGTACTATTTTCCCAAAAGTTGGTATTTTATATAGCACATTGATGGTCCATGGTTGTGGGTGTGCCACGTTACCCATTGTGGGTCTATGCATATCTCAAAGCCTTATCTTGAGGTCTCACCCGTGTATTCTATGCTTATATCGGGAGTCAAAATCTCATCTCAAAGTCTCAACAATGTGTGAGCAAGCTTATCGAGGATGTTGTGTCTAGTAGTGTGGGTTACAGTACAAGAAATGAAAGTGGGATTTATAGTCTAGCTCAATGTTGTAGAGACCTAAGTATGAATCAGTGTAATCTGTGCCTCACAGTATCTACACAAATTTGAGCTATTGTCCAGCAGGATTTAACGAAGGAAATGTGAAGACAGACAACTGCATGATCCTTTATGCTAGCTACAAGTTATACCGTGATGGTGTTCCTTTTCTCTCAGCCCAAAGTGGAAGTAGTTCGTCTATACCGCCATCACCAGGTCGATCAAGAGCAACAAATCAAGGTAATATTGTCGTACATATTTAGAGTACTGGGAAAATCTCAAAAAGCATTTGCTAATTCAGTCAGTAATATGGACGATTGTTATTTTCTATAGGAAAAGGAAAAGGTCATCTTACACTGCTGGGATCGAACATTGGTGGTGCGGTTATTGTGGTGATGTTAGTTGGAGCTGTTGTAATTCAGAAAAGAAAAGTTATTAATCACCCTGCTCTAGGTTAGTTCAGTTACTCTATATTCCTCTTCCGTGTGTATATTTAGGTAGGTGGATTTGGGCGAAAAACATAAAACTTAGAACAGTTAGACAATCCTCTTTTTTTTATTAATGTTTTTAATTTTAGTCATGTTTTTAGAATATGTAATATTTATAATGTTTTTAGAATATGTAATATTTATATATAGTATATCTTTGGTCTTTTTTTTCAATGATTTTTTAAGATCCTTGAACATTGTAATAACACAAATCTTTGTATGAACAAGCCACTTGACAATATAGAAAATATGGATACACGAAATTATCAACTTAATTTTATCCTTTATTTGTATTTTTATGAGTGTGTCACATCCCAAGGAGTCATGCCCAAACCTTTAAGTTTCATCCACTTTGGTATAAATTTTCAACTCGACACTTCAAGCAAACCGAGAGTATTATGTTTGGACTACACCTCTTCACTTGGAACTATCCACACTTGGAACATGCAAATGTAAAAGAAGGCACAAATATAAATTTGGGCGGCCCCAAAGGTGCCTAACACCCTTGTATTCTTATTATACAAGTATGTTAACACTCTTGTATTATTATTATACAATTATGTTACAACAGATATAATGCCACAATGTTTCTGAGAGAAAAGAGAGTGTGCAACTCTTTACAAGAGTTATAAAAGAGGTTGAGTCACTTGACTTGCCTTTTCCTTATACACTTGCCACCCTTCTGCTCGACCGATCTTTCCTCACTTCGCAACAAGACTTCCTCCCTATCGTTGCATTGTCCAACTTACCCCATTAGCTCGACCTCTATGACTTGTTCCTTTGACCGACCTCGCCAAGTTACTTACCAAGTGACTTAGGCAAGTCACCTTCACTGAGTCATGTGCCAAGCCGAGTTCGTGTCTCAACCAAGTTCTTCTATGCGTCAACTCACATGCTCCACGAGATCTTGTGTGCCAAGTTCATTGTTCTCTTCTTCCTTGTCTAAGCTCATCCATCCATTATACACACACACACACACACACACACACCCAACCCAAACCATTGTGACGTGTCTCGCCAACTCACCTAAATCGTCACATTGCTTCACTTGATTGTTACGTCATTTGGTTAGTTGACCCATACCAACTCATAACAAGACATGCCAAGGGGTCATGTCGACCCATCAACGTGCCTCATGTCACCTCAGGCATGTAGGTCCATTTTCTTGTTCACACGTCGGGCTCGCCCACTTGCCTAGCCAAGTCAAACCCATTTGTGCTTCGTGCAACCCGAGTTAATGTCTCCCATCCACAACCTCATAACGTTTGTCGCAAGGTAAAGGGGCATGGGTCCCCTTTGGTCTGTATTCCCAAGACATGATCCCAAGGCACTTCTACCAACACCTTATAACATGGTTGCCTACCCAACCGATCACATTCTCCCCAACTTCGTCGACCAATATCATCTCCGAACTTTCCAAAGGAGCGTGTGTGCTCAGCCAGTGTTGGGAGGGTTTTACATCCTCCCCCACTAGAAGTTGTTGTCATCCCTAACAACATTCGTCGAACACGATCTCCATGATGTGCCTTAACCCACCTTCGGATCTTGTCTTCAACTGCTGCAACCGTTGCCAAACAACATTCCCTTAGGAAGATCACAAATTCATCCAATTATGTGGTTCTTCATGATGTACTACTACATCCATACTTCAACCATTCTTGCCATGCATCCGCATGTTGAGAGCTCTCATGACTTGGACTAATTGGGTAGCTATTCTAATCATTCTTGCTCCTATGGAAAATCATGCATAGGCCAAACTCGTAGATCATTTAAAGTATGTCTCAATGAACATATAGCTAACACCTTCTGAATCTAAGTCAACTATTGTCGAAAACTCCTACAAATCTAATCATCTCATTTTCTTTGACCAAACTAAAATTCTAGCTTCGTAGCCCTTTTACTCCTCTTGTATCATTCACGAAGCATTGGAAATTGAAAAACATCCTAATAATTTGAATCAGGAAGTTGTCTACATACTTAGCCAATCTTGGAAACCCACTATTTGAATTAGCCCTTCTATTTTAAAAATTATTCTACTTCTTTCTTTTTTATTTCTTGGTTTAATTTTTATCTTTTATGCCCCGCTCTAATGTTATATTTTTTTACCTTATTTACTTTATCCATCTCCTCATTTATAACCATCTTTTTTATTTCTTGAAATACAATCTTAACATATTATGTTTCTTAAACTTTATTTTCTTTAATCTTTTCTTTTAATTTCAATTTGGACGTTAGCATTAAATAGTTTTTATTTCCAATGGCTCCTTTACTATTTTAGTCATTTTTCACATTAGGTTGTAACTCTTTCTTCCACAATGATTAGCCTTAATTTTTAACCCTATAAATATCCACCCAAACACTCTTTTCTATTATCATTTCAACTTTATTTGTCCCTAATGATGAGTGGAGTGTCCACTAGAAATTAGTTGAGTTACTCTATATTCCTTTTCATTGTGATTTCGTTGTTTTTCCCTGATTTTCGTGCATATTTATGTTGTTTATATTTTTTTTCCTGTGATTTTGTGCATATTTATGTTGTCTATATTTCTTTTTCCTGTGATTTCATGCATATTTATGTTGTCTATATTCCTTTTCCCTGTGATGTGATTTCATGCATATTTATGTTGTTCGTGATATTTATGTTGTCCGTGAAAAAGGTCAAAAAGATAGATGACATCTTTTTTATAATCATGTTTTCGAAATGGCTTTGGCTAGTTGTTCTACGAAATGGTTTTTTCTATTTTTTGTTGTTCAGAATTCATTTATGAATGCAGAAATGGATTCATCGTGCTGAAAAACTCCCAGGACACCCAGATTCTACATAAATAATCACTTAAATCTATGAGTCCAACAATTTATGGCCGGATTTCTGTTAAATATCCTCCCCAAAAAATATTCATTTAGTAGAATCTTTCACCTAAATCTTTTCAAAATACGTAATATTTATATATAAATAGACATCAAAGAAAAACATTTTACTTAATAAAAATTTACTTTAAACTAACTTATAACTTATATAATGTTGATATAACTTATATAATATTGATAGAAGTATGATAGACTTTAAATGTTCGAACCCAATAGTATACCTTTATTTTTTTTAAGATTGTTAAACATTGTAATAACACAAATCTTTGTATGAACAAGCCACTTGAAAATCCACTTGAAAATATAGAAAAGAGAAAATATATAAAAGATGGATACAAGAAATTATCAACGTGATTTTATCATTTTTTGTTTTTATGAGTGTGTCATGTCCCCCAAGGAGTCCCACCCGAACCTTCAAGTTTTGTTCATTCTCAGTCATGCAACACTATGGCATTTTCAATTCTACGGTTTTATCAAATAAAGAGTACTTTGCTTGGATTGTGCCTCTTCACTGGAACTATCCATACTCCATTCCAAACTACAAGATGAGTTGCAAGGTCCCTTGACACACGCCCAACAGTGGTCAGCTTTGCAACACTTATACACTCCGAGAGTTATCAATGTTCAACAATGTTCAACACTTGATAGTTGAGCATTCAACACTAAGACCATACAAACATGCAAACATAAGAGAAGGCACAGATAGAAAGTTAGGCACCTGATCCATATTTATGTAGGAACACAATGAAATACAGAAATACACATAAACGCAAAGATGCAGTGAAAATAAGACTTCATTTCATTAATAACAAATGACTGAAATATGCTTACAGACAGAATGGAAATAAACTAGCTAGGGCGCTGGTAGCTTATCTCTAAGAAGAGATGTGGCAGCTACTGGCCTCTGAACTGTGTTACAATGGCCTTTCGAAGGCCTATTATTATTGAAAACAATGGAAAACCCTAAACATCCAAAGGAAACCCCTAACCCTAGGAGATGGAACGCCAAGACTGTGGAGCCCGTTTGGGTAAGTTGGTACATCCCCTTCAGGATGTAACTGGCATCCCCGATCTTAAGTTTGGCGCGTTCCATACCTACGTTAGAAAGATCTATCGAGGACGGACTACAATGTTTGGGTGAGAAACATCAGTCTATGATTCATGTTGCTCCCCATTTCCCCAAAAACATCGTTGGGGCCTCAAAGCGGCTCCAGAAGTCCAGGACCCAAAAAAAAACTGCTAAAATAGAAATGCGAGAAACTAAAAGCTGAAAGAAGCCGATGGTGGGGGTCTAAGTGGAATGGGTGGGTGGCCACCAATATCCACTGGCATTCCTCCTATGGGAAGCAAATCATCCCATTTCATTGAGTTTCCTCCAGCGGGGATGAAACTTATGTTGAACTTAGTCCATTGGTGAGCCACTTGCCTTGGTGAAGGAGTTGGCCACTGGCATTTCGATATAGCGGTATCCCAGCACTGTTTTCGGTGGTAGCGATCACGTGTATCCATGATGAGTCGATTCGAGCTTGTTCCATCACGGTCTGGATTTAGCTTCACGATGTGAGTTGTTTTCCATGTTGGATGTGTCTGAGTAGAGGTGGAAAGTAGGGCCAAAGTGGGTCCACATTGAACACTTTGGAGTCGGTCAAGGAATGGTGGAATTTTGAGCTCAAAGGCATTTTCCCCTATAGCCTTGGTGAGTGTGTACGACCCATAACAGAGTCAGCAAAGCTTCCGATGGGGTCCTAAAAGGCATTATTTCTGCAAGTGCAAACAAAATTTGTCACCCACCTAAAAATTATGCAACACCCGATGTTGATCATGCCATTGCTTGTACTTAGCATTGGATGCATCGAATGTCGCCGGGAACACGGTGGCCGGATGTGTTGAATGTGCTCAATGAAGTGTTTGCGTAAACCCTCAGTTGGACATGAGCTGAATCTTCCAAAGTAACCACAAATGGCATGTCTATGTCAATGGGACATAGTTGCTAGAATCCCAAGCCCAATTGAAGGGGCTATGGTGGATTGACTTCTTGGAGAGCGGTTGTAGGCGTGTTGTACATAGGGGAGGCTCTCATCCCATGTCAGTATTGGATTCTTTGAATTGTACATCATTAGGAATGTGTATGATCATTGGTTGGCGACCTACAATGCGGCCGTCAGGTTCTTACGGGATGGAAAGAGCTGAACTTGGTGAGCTTGGTGTCCAACATGGCCGAGGGTTGGACCAAAATGTATCTTGAGAACCCTAACATCCCTAGTAATATGATAGGCGGTTCCCGAGGTGCCACTCATTCAATGAAGAGTTTAGCAGTGGCTTTTTTTGTGATATTCTTCTTAGAGGCCATCATAATAGACATGCGAGTCGGTCAGGCCACAAAGCAATCCCGACTTCCATGCTTAGTAGAAGGGGATCCCAACATGTATTCCATAGAGATGGATTCCCCAAAGTGGACTAGGGGTAGGAAGCCGGTATAGAGGCATCTGTCACCAATCTCAAATGGTTTTGCAAGTCTGGTAATGTGAACAATGGTGCGAGGGGCTTGGCGATGCTTCAACTCCCGAATTCCTTCTGTTGAGATCAGACCAAAAGGGTACCTTTAACCCTCCCTTGTGACTTGACTCAAGGGCCAAAGTGATATGAGAGAATCCAAGCACAAACCTGTGATAGAAATTAGCAAGACCTAAAAGTTGTGGAGCTCTGTTAGGTTGGTTGGGGTTGGCTAATCTCGAATGACTTGGATCTTTACTAGATCCACAAGCACCCATATCAATAATGTATCCGGATCACGAACACAGGTCATGCCAAAAGTGCATTTCTCCAAATTGGCACTCAACTTGTGTTGTCATTATTAGTGTTTGGGACTTTGTTGGAGGAGAATGGTGGAGGATCTCTTCCTAAGTCAGGATAGAATCATAATGTCATCCAAAATTTTCCACTTCCACAAAATGAGTTGGTGAATGAGTTTGCGGGATGTGGAGTCCATTAACCTCGCAGAGGTTCAGGACATTTGATCAACCCGAAGGCATGAAACTGTTGAAGAGGCCCTCGCTGTATTTGAATCACAGGTCTTCCACACATCGAGAGGGGTTTGATTAGTACACAGTGATACGCCCACACTTGGTAGAATCTTGCTGAAATGACTGCCCAGCAGGTTGGTCCAAAGGTCATCAATGTCAGTAGGGATCCGGTGCACCTATTCGAGCAGTGATCTTATTCGGTCTTAGATAGTCAATCACGAGTCTCAAGTCATCCTTCTTACTTTCCAACAGTCGGGCTCCACGAGGTGAACTTCAGTTTGGATGTGACAACTACGCAGCGACTCCTAAATTTGCCTCTTGATTTCATCACTCTCCAGGACAGAGCATTGATAGATGGGTCCATTGGGTGAGCAGCACCTAGGGTCAAATTGTTGGTGCTTGACCTAGCGATTAATAGAGGCATCTCTGCGGGTGAGGTGAAGATGCCCTTGTACTCCTCCATGACCTTATCCATCTATTGTTTTTCGTAAAGGGGCCATGTCTAGAGGTCGTAGCCCTGATCTTCTCCTCTTTCCTTGAGGGGGATCATGGGAAAACAAATTTCACGGACTTTGGAGTAAGGCTTTTGCATTGTTTTGCAATAACCAAAGAGATGGTGTTAGGCGATGCTATCTATGGTATCCTATACATCTTATTACCCAAAGTGATAATAATAGAAAGAGACATGGACTCATACAGAACATGTCGTTTCCATAAGTATGGTTAGCCTAATAATACATCAGAAACATCAAGAGGAACAATGTAACATAATACCTCATGTAGTGAAGGAGCTTGATGTTGTAGGGAGGAGCAACATTGTTGTTGTGAGGAGGTCACATCCTTAGTAGTTACAACCACTAGATGGTGCTTATGGTTGTGGGTGTGTTGTGAGATTGACAAGCCATTCATTACCCTCTGAGGCAGTGGGTTGTTACATGGCCCCATTGTCAAACCCGATTGAGCTGCCAGCGGGAACCCTTTACCCACATCTTGGAATGGAAGAGGCGGCTCTGCCTCCTCTAGATCTTTTGGACACTCATACGGATTCATTGGTGGCAAAGGAATTGGCGTTCAGAATGCATCAATAATCTTCTTCCCCTATCATTCCCCTTGTCGGGTTGTGATTCAGAGTCGGAGCATACATCCAATTCAAAGAAACCTTCAACTCGGCTACCGATTGGCCCCGCTTGCGGAGCCTCCCCTTGTTTTGGGTGGAGCTCTTATGGAACTCTACCCACTTCCCGTGTCCTTTTGGCTTGGTGTTGTTTTTTTCTTGTGGCTTTGGTGGGTTGTTCTAGGCTGCCCCACCTTGGCTTGGTCCTTTGTTCTCACAGGTTTAGGGGTACCTTTCCCTTGTTTTTGATTCGCAGACCCAAAGTTTGGCTTCTTTTGGTTGAACTTCTTCTCAATCTTAGCGACGCCTCGATTTAATGCCACACAATGAGATGTCGAGGAACTCCATTTCCCTCCTGAATGTATAAATGCGGACAAGCGTGGTACTTTAACGCAAATGTTTCTGAATCTCTTTGATACCCAACTTTGTGTGTAGAGTATGAAACAAATTCGTAATCTAATGCACATCTTGGTCCCTTCGTTGCTGTGCGGTATGGTCGTGTATGTGTATTTGTCCTCATTGGTCCCTTTGCTGCTGCAGCGTAGTCCATTGTATGTATTTGTCCTCATAGCTCCCCATGGGATAATATTGTTCCTTGATGG
Source organism: Picea sitchensis (assembly GCA_010110895.2). Lineage (NCBI taxonomy): Eukaryota > Viridiplantae > Streptophyta > Pinopsida > Pinales > Pinaceae > Picea > Picea sitchensis. The sequence goes on along the minus strand of SNQJ01S0062059.1, from coordinate 11,889 downwards.
CGTCTCAAAAATAATTCCAAGTGGTTGTGGCTGAGAACAGAGAGGGTTCACCCTCGCCCTGTTTCTCCAAGTAGGTTTCCCACCAGTCCTTGACATGGGGTGCAGCTTTGAGGAGTGCGAAAATAATCTTTTCTCGGTCGAAAAAGTGATGAACCGAGAAATATCCCTCTAACAATTTCAACCATCTATCTATGGCATCTGCATCTATTTGTCCCTCAAAAATGGGAATGCCAAAGTTTACTTGTACCTTAAAAGGAGTGGCACCTCCAGAGTGGTTGTTGGATGTCGATGCGCTGCCAGTGGGAATCCATTGAAGAATCTAGGCAAAGTTTTCCATCATCGAGTTCCTTTGTTTCTCGAGGGCCTCCTCGAGAAACACTTTGATAGGATCTCCCACTCCCTCATCTTTCTTTTCTTCCCCCATGGGCGGTCGTCGGGGTTTCTAAGTCTGATCTTGCAAAGGTTCAACCAAATCGAGCCCCAACTCCTTATACCCCGACCTCGTTGGGGACATGTAAAGAAGGATCGAGAATGAGCAGACTGCTCTAATACCATTGATCATGATTTATGTAGGAACATAATGAAATATATAAATACACATAAACGCAGAGATGCAGCGGAAAAAAGACTTCATTTCATTAATAACAAATGATTGAAATATGCTTACTGACAGAATGGAAATAAACTAGCTAGGGCGCTAGTAGCTTATCTCTAAGAAGAGATGTGGCATCTACTGGCCTCTGAACTGTGTTACAATAAGGCTCAAAGGCCTAATATTATTGAGAAACAATGGAAAACCTTAAACGTCCAAAAACCTAACCCTAGGAGATGAAACACCAAGACTATGGGCCTCGTTTGGGTAAGTTGGTACATCAACTTCCCGGGGAGGTAACTTTGGCATACGATCTTTGTTTGATGCGTACCATACCTCGTTAGAAATATCTATCCAAGGACTACAACTTTTGGGTGAGAAACATGCTCTATGATCTATGTTGCTCCCTGTTTTCCCAAAAAACATTGTTTAGGGCCTCAAAACGACTCCGGAAGTTCAGGACCCGAAAAACTGCTAAAAATAGTAAACTGTGCGGAAACTGAAAAACTAAAAGAAGCAATGGTGGGGGTCCAAGTGGAATAGGTGGGTGGCCACCAATATCCACCTGGATCAGTGCCGCCATAGGTGCCTAACACCCTTGTATTCTTATTATACAAGTATGTTACAATAGATATAATGCCACAATGTTTCTTACATAATAGGGAGAGTGTGACTCTTTACAAGAGTTACAAAAGAGGTCGACTCACCCGACTCACCTTTGCCTTATACACCTACCACCCTTCTACTCGAATAAGTTCGCCTCACTCCACAACAAGACTTCCTCCCTGTCGTCGCACTATCCAACTCACCCCACTAGCTCGACCTATCACCCCACTAGCTTGACCTTTGTGACTTGTTCATCGGGGCAACCTCACCAAGTTAATTTCCAAGTGACTTAGGTGAGTCACCTTCACCAAGTCATGTGTCAGGCCGAGTTCATGCAACAATCGCGTTCTTTTGTGCCTCAACTCACTTGCTCCACCGACATCTTGTCTTATGCTGAGCTCGTCCATCCCTGATATACGCCACAGGCTAAAGGTTCTATGAAATGATGATTTTTTCTGAGGATATTTGCTCGAAATCCAGTGATAAATTTTTGGATTTGTAGATTCGAGTGCTTGTTTCTGTATAATCCAAGTGCTAGGGGAGTTTTTCAGCATGTTGAATCCAAAGAATCACTATTTTTTGAACAACAAAAAATAGTGATTCTTGTAAATTTATATCGTCGGATTCTTGTGAAAAAAGCTATTTCGTAGAATAGCTATCCAATGCCTCTATATACATTCATCCAACCCGAACCATTGTGACTCTTCTCGCCGACTCACACGAACTGTCACATCGCTTCACTTGACCATCACATCATTTGGTTAATCGACCCGACCCAACTCATCGCAAGATGTGCCAAGGGGTCATGCCAACCCATCAACATCAGGGATGATTTTAAGAATGGAAATTTATTTTAAAATGTAGAAACCTTGGCGAATCTTACTAATCCTTCATATGCCAACTATAAATGTTTGGCGATATTTTTGTAAAAATATTCAAATTTATAAGGATTTTATATAGTTTATATAAAATTTTGGCGATTT
>SNQJ01S0062058.1:29184-41473 GCA_010110895.2 Picea sitchensis | reverse complement strand
CCAATAAATCAATGGTTGTGATTTCAACCACTAACTTACTCAGTATTATAAAAGCATCAGTTTAATGTTTATGATTTTACTTTTACTTGATCATATTTAAAATTTACTATGACGACTAACTGATTACCACATCCAAGTGATTAACAAAAATTCAAATTTTGTTACCAGAGTTTGTTACAGAGTGGAGAGATGCCATATGCAGCTGTCATTTTCATTTTCTAAACCAGCCACTAGTTTACAGCTGTGCTAGTAAATAACTAATGCGCGCATAACTGCGATAAAATCGCCGACCAATTTCCCGTCAAATTCCATCTGAACACTTTCCACATAAAATATCAAAGAACTAATGCGCGCCGAACTAGTGTGACAGCCACAAATATAAACAAATAATAAAAATAAAAATAAAGAAAATAAAGCATGGTCTAGAAATTGGACAGTTTTGCAAGTGGGCGATGAATGGTCACAATCTTGCATCGCTGGCTGGATGATTTTTATGGGGAGGCGTATCTTGGAAGATTGGCCACCAGAATTATAAATACGAGAGAGATAGGGCAGACGAAGTATTCTAACATACTGTGAGGTAGACCAGAAAAACCCTTTCTGCATCTATGCCCGAGCTTTTATCCTCTTCCATCTGAAGGTGGAGCTGGAAGAGAAAGTGTTCTTGACATCTGGGCCACGATGGTTTGTTTACCATTTATATGTCTATAAACTATCGTTGCCAGACGACACGAGCACCTTCGCCTTCGTTTACATGGTTTGATTGCGTGTATTTCTTTCTATTTTTGCCGGATTTGCATGAATGGCAGGAGGGCATTCGAAATTCTTGTTTTCCGGCCAGAGTAGCAAGAAAAAATGCGTTTAGCACAATATTTAGGCAGCGCCCTCCTAGAGTAACTATTCTAACTTTGCACTTCACAATTTACAAGCACACGATTCAATTACCCTGTTTCTGATGCTTTTTAACGGTCCATCTTTGAAACCCTGATTTTTGAGACTTGTGGACTGCCCATCTTTAAACGCTATCGAGGGTTTGCACTTTTACATCGATACACACAACATGATATTTTTTACATGGTCGTTCTGTTGCTAGACACATCGGCTGATATTGAAGTGCAGGTGGAGAAGAAGGCGAAGGTGTTCTTTACGTCTGGGCCGCGATGGTTTGTTTTACAAATAAACCATCTGCCCCAGACGAAAAGAGCACCTTCGCCTTCGTTTACATAGATCGTGTATCTTTCTGGACAAGCCGGAATGGCAGGCGGGGGAAGACTTGACTCCTCAAATTGACGGAGCCTCTGTACATGCGGGTATTTTCGAACTCCCTTTTCTTTTTAACTTTATTCAGGGTTAAGATGCAAGATAAAGATGGAGTTATGTTATTTTAATAGATCTGAAGTAACAGAGTTAGATGCAAGATAAAGATGGAGTTATGTTATTTTAAATAGATCCCTAAGTAAAAATAGAGCTGTGCTGTTTTAATAGATCCCAGCTTACAGTGGATATCTGAGAGATCCTTCTTAACTCCGGATAAAAAAACAATTTAAACCTTGGAAGTAAATCTAGTTAAATTGGGTATATGTTAATTTGTTTATTATTATTTAGTTTTTACCAAGGAAAACATTGCTGAAACCTTGGGCACTTCTTCACATATCAGAGATGGTGCTCTGCGTAAACTTATTGACACTGATTATGAAAGAGGTTTGAGATTGACCCTAAACTTCTTGCACAAAATTCAAAATAGTGAACTACTAAAGCTAGACCACCTAACTTTTTATTATTTATATGTATTTATTTATTTATTTTTCTTTTCACACTAAACTTTTATTATTTATATGTATTTATTTATTTTTCTTTTCACCTGGGGCACGACTAGTTGTTGTGTATACGACCTTTTTGATCCACCTGGTGCACCTGGCTCACAACTAGTTGTTTATACGACCTCGTTGTTGGTGTATATAATATATATACTATGTAGTTAAGTTTATTTAGGTCACTGATCTAATCACTAACTGGTAGGTGAACTACCCAAACAGCCATCTTTAATTGGGCTCTTCCCAGTTTATTATAAGTATGGGCGATCTCCTTCTAATTATATAAGCCATTTTTAATGTTGGGCTCTTCCTAATTTATTATAATTATGGGTGATCTCCTTGTAATTATATAACAAATATATAGATTTAATCTTTATATCAGTTTCATTTCTTCTGTTGTTGTTTTGCTTTGAGTGTATTGAGTTCAAGCTCAAGCATGATCTTCGTTACTCTTTGTTTTTAAACACGGTATCAGAGTGTCGGACAGAGAGCTTAAGCCTTTCTCCATTGCTTTGGTTTTCTATTGGCAGTGGCCTCGACTTGTATTGTAGCCAATGACCTTCTGTTTTTTTTTATCTCTCTGCTATGTTGCTCTCTTCTCCTCCTCTCGTGTCGTGATCGTCAAAGAAACTGTCAAAGCAAACACTTCTTGCCCTACCTGCACTTATAGATGTTTTTCCACCTTGCGTTGCTTGTGAGTAGTATCTATATTTGGGAACTCTTTGAATCTATGTTATAAACTCCTACCATTTTTTGGCTTCTATTCTGCTAATTTTTTGTACGAAAACAACACATCTTTACAGTTGTGATTCTCAGATCTACACCCCCTTGCGTTTATTTTTTTGTAGCCCTATAGATGTGTGTCTTGCATTTGCTCTGTATATCCATCGCCCACTGCAAATTTAAAGGGTTTTGCATAAAAGTATTGAAGAATGGTTGGTGCGGAGGTGGACGTGGTCAATTTTGAGATGGGAGAAGACGGTCTGATGGACAATGATACGATGAAGGATGGTCGTTCCCACTCTTGTGCCCAAGTTGAAATTTGCCATAACGGGGGGGCACTTCCGAACTCGATGATGGTGGTCTAGAAGACCAAAGGAAGGGGTTTCTAGGAAGAAATTGATGTTGAACGCATAACTGCTTTGCAGTGCGAGAATTTTAGTCTCTCGACTTGGATGGCGGCCCTAGTCCTTAAAGATTCACATAGACCTGATTTAAAGGTGATTCTTTCCTTTGTAAGCATCCAGATGATACGTATTCTCTATAATGGATTGGCAACTCAACTTTGCTTATTTTGTGGATTTTGATGGTGCTGCTAGTTTGGGGTTACTTGGCCCTCTGTAGAGTTTTGGTTGTACTTTTTGTTTGGAGTTTTTAGCCTCTACAGGGTTCATTGCTTTTTTGATGGTTGATGATGTTTACTTTTATTTAAAGCTTTTGTTTTGGTTCCTAACCAATTCGTATTTTTCTGGAGCATTCATGTGGTAGCTGTGAGTGTTGCCATCCTTGCACCTCTGCAACCAATCCTCTATTGCTTTAGAATTCAATCATGTTCTTTGAGGTTACTTGGCCCTCCTCTTCAAAGTTTCTTTCATACTTTTTGATTGGAGCTTTCAACCTACACTGACCTCATGTTCTTGCTTTTCAATGCATCTTTGTGGGATCTTCTTTAGTTTCAACTAAGATCTTTTAGCATTGGTGTTACTTCCTTCGAGGAGCCTTGTTTTGGTCCCTTGCTAATATTCATCCTTTGAACATTTTGTACATGAGTAACTATCATGGCCTTGTAGTCGTGATTCTTTTTTGATATTCAACGTTTTCATACTTCCCTAAGTTGCACTTATGGGAGGTGTATATTTGTATACGTACACTATGTGGTTAGGTAAGTGCATATTTGAATTATCATTGCTTTGTAGGTGAATTACCAAACAACTCGTCTTTAATGTTGGGCTCTTCCCACTTTAATATAAGTGTGAGTGATCTCCTTGTAATCTTTAATGTCGGGCTCTTCCCACTTTAATATAAGTATGAGTGATCTCCTTGTAATCTTTAATGTTGGGCTCTTCCCACTTTAATATAAGTATTGAGTGATTTCCTTGTAATTATACAACATATATAGATAGATACATAGATTTAATCTTTCCGTCAGTTCCATTTCTTCTGTTTTTCTTTTGTTTTGTGTGTATGGAGTTCAAGCTCAAGCACAAACTTAGCTAGTGCTCTTTGTTTTTAAACATTTGTTTGATTTACTTGGTTTGATCTTGTATATATTTGATTGATCCAAAGTTAACATGCATAGATCCAAGATGAAGATAGAGCTATATGCTATTTTAATAAAGATCTTGTGTTGAAATGTAGTTATTTTATTTTAATAAATTTCAGGTTATGGCAGATTTATTCTAAACTGGTTGTTGTTTACATTTACTTTGTTTGATCCTGCTCATGCTTAATAAATGCAAAGGTAATATAGATAGATGCAAACTCGTTGTTGTTTACATGGACGTTGTTTGATCTTGCTCATGCTTAATACATTTAGAGTTAACATGAATAGATTGAAGGTTAATAAGTAAATATGCTAAATACCTCAACAGAGTACATTCTAGAGCTTTTTTGCTTGCATATGCCATCCTGTAATTGGATTTTAAGTACTTAAAATGTTTTTGGGTATGCCTATCATGGGTTGCCCGCCCTTATCTTTTGAAGTGCTTGGGGCGCAATTTCATGGGTAAATTATTGGTTTGGATTAGTGTAAAGCTCATTTGGGAAAAAATCCAAAATACTTCCCATCCATATACATCCATATACAACGCAGACTTGAAACTAAGCTACCACATTTTGATCAAGTGGGTGCCAACATGTTGAAGGTGAATTGGTAAAGGTGTCTCCTTTTAGAAGAGTTCATGTTCAAATCCCATGGAGGACTTCTTTTCAGAGAAAAGAAACATCCCACTATAGAGAAGGCGCCTTACCTCCCATTTCATGTGATCGGAAATGTGGCTTTTTTTTATTTCGCTAGAAGGCTTCAATAGAAAATCATATAATTTAAAGGCTGCACTATTACCCAACAAGGTTACATCCTAACATTGCCAAACTAATCTTTAGTTTGGAATCCAAACAAGCATGATTTTTACTAGATTCCCTTGAAATTCTAACAAATTTCCATGGGTAATTTAACAAACCTTTCAACACATTCTTGGAATTTGAAAAAGCTCCTACCTTCCATTGGTAATTTAACAAACCTTTCAACACATTGACTTGAATGAGAGTTCGAGTCACAAATATTGCCAAACTTCTTTACACATTGACTTGAATGAGAGTTCACAAGTTACAAATATTGCCAAACTTCTTTACACATCGACTTGAATGAGAGTTCACAAGTTACAAATATTGCCAAACTTGATACTCCATGACTGCTTTAGTTTGAAAATTTATGCGACTCAGTTGGGACAGTTGCAAAGGTATACATTATTCTTTCAGGAATAGATACATTAAATAAGAAATCAGGAAAGTAGGCATAGCACACAGAATGATATTCTTCTATTATTTCCCTATTGAACCAATCCAATCCCTAAGCTCTAGTAGTGGCATTAATTAGGCATTATCTCTAACACCCTCGTTAATGCTTACATTGAAAAACTTCACAAATTACATAACATAAAATGTTACAACACTTAGTCTGGCATGATCCTCATCAACGCATACACCCACTCTGATGCTTCTGGATTGCGCTCTTTCTCTTCCTCTTCTTTGAGCTTTCCTTTCCACTCATTTAAAGTATAAATGTTTCAGATCATCATTCATGAACTTGCACAATAGATAATATTGACAAACTCAGCTCACCGGGGCTTCCATGAGAAAAGTTGTCAAGTAATGAATCATCCTATTGACATACCTCCATCTGTTAGATATTTTGCTTTCGGCTATCTGTCAGTTTGTAGAAAGGCAGTCTAGGTACTGAATGTCTTCAAAAATCAATTATACAAGGTGACTTCCAATCGTAAGAACAATTGTTCTTGAAACTGGGGCTGCGAGCGTATATCAAAATACAAGAGTTCCTACTTTCTTTTACATAAACAAATTTCACATAATATATATCTAACATACATAAACAATAACTGTATTCTAGAAAAGTTTGAGAGGTTCATCATCATTGGATGAGTATTCATGCATAGCATCTAGTGAGTCCTTAGCTATGTTAGCTGACTCTTTCAGTTTGCCATTTAGAAGATCATTAGCACGTGTTTTGCAATTTAGTAATGTATGTCCACGTCTTCGACAATAGTAGCATTCAATGCTTTTTTTTGTTCTTCCTTTGGAGTATAGTGCAATTTCATAATGTGAATTGACTTCCACTTCACCTTCCTTCATCCTCTTTTCTTCTGCTAAGGGTGCTGAAATCATGTCTTCCAGAGTTCGAGAGGGCATTCGAGTTAAAGTAAAAATAACATTGTCATATTTTTGAGACAAACTATTCAACAAGATTGCTTTTGCATCACCTTCATCAACTTTAGAGTGGGAGTCAATCTCTGCCAACTGTGCTAACAAAGACTTTAGATCATTTATGTGAGAAGACAATGATACTTCATCATGCATTTTTAATTTGAATAGCTGTAATTTTAATGGAAACTTGGCATTTATAGCGTTTTCCCCAAATATTGTACTCAATTGTGCCCACATTTCTGCAGAAGATTTTTCCAAATCTATTAGATGTAGTTGGGAATTTGCAAGAGACAATCCAAGAATGGACTTGGCTCTATCATATTTTTTTTCCCATTCAATTAATTGTCTGGGATCTGTAGGTGTCTTCTCTGTACCTTTTACTATTCCCCATAAATTCCTATGCATCATTTGAAGTTGTATTTTTACTTTCCAAGTATGAAAGTTAAAACCATTAAATTTTTCCAATGTAATATTCTCCATATTAACAAGGAACTTTAATCAGGAAATGAATACCTTTGCACAACGATCAATTCACCTCAATTACAGTGATGGCTCTAGCATGTATATGGCAACAACGATTCACAACTCCTTATTTCCTCAAACTACAGCAGCGACAACATTTCCCACAAGCAGCGATTTCTCTGTCAAGCAGTCGACTCCCTTTGGCTAATTAACTGGCTTACATGAAGCTTCGTGACTTCTATTCTTCATTTAGCAATGGGAACATGAGGGTTGCGACTATAGAGAGATCGACTAGATCTGTAGCGCGGAGAAGAAGAGCAATTATCCTTCAACGAATGTCTCACAGGCTCTAATTGGAAGCTTCTCCTGTTGCAAACCAGTTCATGGTAGAACTATATCACATTGATCATAAAAAAAATGATTTTAACGATTTCGTGGATCCTTCAGCGCCTACGCAATAGCAAACTCATTTGATCGATTTTTAGCAGACTCTGGTTGCACACGTCTTGCATCTCTGAACCTACACACTTCCTGTACACGCTGAGCAACAATATACCTTCTAGCTACTCTGTTTGGCAAAGGATGATCCTGGCCCTCCTGTGACGGAGTTAAGCTAAAGCTACCTGCTCTGATACCAAATAAGAAATCAGGAAAGTAGGCATAGCACACAAAATGATATTCTTCTATTATTTCCCTATTGAACACAATACAATACACATATATAAAGCTGGACTCGGATCCAACTAATTCCACTCTTGGAGGGAGAGGTTGAGAGAATCTCTCAACATCCTCCAACAAACCCAATCCAATCCCTAAGCTCTAGTAGTGGCATTAATTAGGCATTATCTCTAACACATTATTCGTTCAAAATTGGATTAGTCTAAATAGTCTACCATTTCTCCTTTTTTTGGCCTTTCTCTTACTATTTTAGTCATTTCATCTATGTTCATGTGTAGATAGTTCCACCTTTGTCGTCTCCATAACTAGCTAATTTCCATGGATGTGGATCCATGAATTTAATGACAGGATTGCCTATAATAGAACACAATCACCACACCACCATTGAGACAATCCCTAATCCATTTTCAGAGCATATTCAATTTGATAGATTCTCAACAGTGAAATGCAAAACATATCAGTGAACTTGTAAACGGTCTTTCATGATAGGCTAGAGGGCCTTATGATGTGAAATAAGACAAGTGGGAGAATTTTCGTCCCATGAGCCAAGAGAAAAATGTTAGGGTGTGTTTATGGATGGAAATTTAATTTTATAAGTAGGTATGACACGATGTTGCATGGTCGTTTCGAGAGGATTGTGGAAGTATGCGATCCCAGTAGAGGGGTTTGGAGTGGAGTAGAGAATATGTGGAGTATTGGGAGTGTCCCAAGTTGTGCGTTGTTGCATTTGAACATCTGTATTTTTTTCATAAGCAACAAGTCAAATATTTGTGGGTGGTTCTGCTTGTAATATGTTCAACTACTTTGGGAAGTGGATTTTCCATTGATAGGCCACATGACTTTGAGGGCTTTGCTTAGTTTGCAATAATTATAACTATAGAGATGTGAACAGTTTTGGGATAATTAGTGTGCACAAGTGCATTGGAGGTTTCATTCTAAAGTAGTGGGAAACTTGGCACAACTGGGTTTATTTAGTTTTGGGATAATTAGTGTGCACAAGGGCATTGAAGGTTTCACTCTAAAGTAGTGGGAAACTTGGCACAATTGGTGTGCTGAATGAATAGGATTTGGGGTGCTACAATAAGATCAATGGAGTATTTTTGGTGGTAAGAATATGAAAACTGCAAAATATAATTCATTTCTGGAAACACTTAATAGATCAAGGTGCACAATTAATATATCCAAGTCGAAATATAAGTTAAGGTGCTCAAAATATTCTTATTCTTATCAGCAAAAACACTTAGTTAATATTTTGTTGTAGCACTCCAAATCCTATTCATTTAGCGTACCAGTGGTGCCAAGTTTCCCACTACTATATTGTGAAACTTCCAATGCCCTTGTGCACTCTAATTATCTCAAAATTGCGCACATCTCTCCAGTTACAATTATTGCAAACTAAGTTACATCTCTACAGGCCTTCAAAGTCACATGGCCTGTCAATGGGAAATCCACTTCTCAAAATTGTCGAGTATGTAACAAGCCTCATCACCTTCACTGCAAGTAGAACCACCTACAAATATCTGACTTGTTGCTTATGGAAGAAACAAAAATGTGTGAATGCAGCGATGCACGACCTGGGACATCCCCAATATTCCACATATTCTCCATTATGCTCCAAACCTTTGTACTGGGATGACATACTTCTGCAATCCTCTTGAATCAGCGATGTGATGTCATGGTGTACTTGCTTATCAGAGTGAAATTTTCATCCATAGATACACCTTGACATTTCGATTTTGGTTCATGGGAGGCAGATTCTCCCACTTGTCTTGTTCCACATTGTAAGCTACTCCAGATTGCCATGCGAGCCCTCTTGCAATCTCATTGATATGCTTTGCGTTTCACTGTTCGGATCTATCAAATCGATTATGATTAGAGGATGGAATAGGTATTTGCCTGAATGGTAGTGCAGTGATTGTGTTTTGTTATGGGCAGGGAATTAAATATTTAAAATCCTACCATTAAATTCAAGAATCTCTGTTTCCATGGAAACCAGTTGGTTATGGAGATGACGGAGGTGGGACCTTTCACATGCTAACAGAGGCACGTGGTTAAAGGCAGATGAGTGTCAGATGTCGAGTAAAGGTGAAATGGCTAGAATAGGGAGAGAGACAAGACGTTGGAAAAGGGAGAAATCATAGAATGCTTTGATTACAAGATTAGAGTATATATCAGTAGATGCTGCACAGTTAAACAATGTCTAGAATTTGAGTGTAAGATATGGAGCTTGGCCCAACGAATTGATCATTAAATAGAAAAAAATCCCTAACTTATATTGCATTTAAGGATTTGTTTTCTGGCATTGCATTTCAATTATCCCCATTAAATTTTGAAATTTTTTGAAAATAATATTATGGATTTCAAAAAATTTCCAGAAAAGTTATCGATGTTGCTTCTCTGTTCATTCCATATCTCATAGATTGTAGAGCCAGGTGCTTTTTTGTTACTTAAGGAATGAAGCCTCATATAAGGAATGGAGCCTCTAGAGGCTCATTGAAGTTGTATATATCGGGAGTAGCCAGGTGTCAAGAATGGACGATATGTGTAACACGTATTACATATTGAATCAAATGTTTGTAAATCAGTAAAAATGAAAAAGAAAATACATTTTTATTATAATAAAAAATATGTTAATAAAATGAATCAGTATAGGTTCATAGGTTCATTTGTACTTGATAAATCCAGGGTTAAAATGGATCTATGTTGGTATCAAATCTTGATTAGGTTCCTCAACCTATATGTAAATTGCTACACTATGAAATTGTAAATTAATTTATAAAATTAAGATAAATAATAAATAATAAAAAATTACAACATGTAATTGATATCCCACCTTTTAATAAGTCAAAATGTTAATAAAACAAGGGTAATATTCAAATTATCATTAAATTTATTTAAAAATAGGTCAATATATTATTTCAAAAAATATGGTTCAACTTGAAATTTTCTTTATAAAATTAAGATAAATAATAAATAATAAAATTAAGATAAATAATAAATAATAAGAAACCACAACATGTAAATGATATTCCACCTTTTAATAAGTCAAAATGTTAATGAAAAATCTAAACCTTTGTATTTCAGAGATAAAGAATTTGAGCCTTTGTATTCCAAAGATGAAGAATCTGAGTAGTAGTATTCCAAAGATCATTTTGTACATCTTTAGAATTTGAAAATAGTGGTATTCCATTGAAAATGGAATATACAAAGATGAAGAATCTTAGTAGTATTCCAAAGATCATTTTTTACATCTCTCGAATTTGAAAATAGTGGTATTCCACTCAAAATGGAATATACAAAGATGAAAAATCTGAGTACTAGTATATTCCAAAGATCATTTTGTACATCTCTCGAATTTGAAAATAATGGTATTCCACTGAAAATAAAAATACAATTTATATTTTAAATATATTTTTATTAAAAAATAAAACTTTATATTCAATTCAATTTAATAATATTAATACAAAATTTTAATTTAATAAAATTAAGATTATTTTTATATTATGAAATTTTAGAGAGTAAATAAATAAAATATTTATTTAATATCAATTAAATCTAATTAAAATAATTGAGTATTTTATTAAATTTCCATTTTCAATCTATAAACCACATCACAACCTCTTAATCTTAACCTCGGTCTTAGAGAACAAATATCAAATACTCCATTTCATCAATTATGTATTAAGTGTTATACTATGCAAGTTAATGACATAGATTTTGTTTTAATGACCTTAAAATGTAACTTGTAAAGTAATCAGAAACAAAAGCGGAGTTCAAAAGATTTTTATATAAAAAATATGTACAGTGACATATCCCATGTTAAATATTTCATCCGTTTGATCATCTCAATCAAACTGATCATTGGCCAACCATAAAACCTCTCTCACTAGTGGGAAGAGCCCAACATTAAAGACGAGTTGTTTGGTAATTCACCTACAAAGCAATGATAATTCAAATATGCACTTACCTAACCACATGGAGCCTTCATTGCAGAATTGTCAGAACTTAATGCCTACTACAGAGCCTCAATTGCAGAACTGTCGGAACTTAATGTCGATAGTGTTAGAGCCTATCAAAATGGCCAATTAGAAATTTGATTTTTTAAATTAGTTTTTTAATTCTAACAAATCCAAAAAGAAAATGGCATACACCAGGGGAATAATGTTAGGCGAGCAATATCTAGCCTGCTACAGAGTCATTAAGACTCTGTTAGTGCATGGATATACTCACATGTATTATGGTAACGATTGCATACGCATCGACATATATCCATTGTCCGCCATCCTGCCATGGAAGCACATCAACGCATGTTCCATGGGATGGTCCTGGCATGTTAGACATGCATATTCCCATCGCCCCACGATATCCTCCACGTCAGCGCCTGGATCCGACAACCCTTGGCCCCCTGCGTCGTTTCTGTTTTCCGTTTGCTGCTTAATGGATGCATGTAAGTCTTGACTGATGGATGTAGAGTTTTCGAGGTGATCTGTCGTCTTTTTGTACTCTGATAGATTGGGTAGATTTCGTGGGAGGTCGAGGCGCGACGAGCAATATCCAGCATTCATCCCGAGTTTAATTATCCATCTACTCACGCTCTGGTTCTCAACATATCCAGAACCGATTTCGTTCAGCTGTGTTTTCTTCTGTCTTTCGAAAAGGCTGTTCTGAATTGGGTGTGATCTTTCTTTGCTGGTTTGCTGATCGAGATCTTCTTAGGTGTGGGGAATCTTCCAAGCTCATCCGGATACAGGTAAATTTTAAACTCGAACTACCCCGTCGTATCAAATCGAGTCGAGTCTCTATTTTATGGAAAAAAAAAATGCTATTTTAAGGGTTAATTCAGTTAGTTTGACCCTATTCAAACTTTGCAAAACTATTCAAACTCTGCCTTGCCA
>SNQJ01S0062056.1:41613-63729 GCA_010110895.2 Picea sitchensis | reverse complement strand
ACAAATTTTGCATCACAATATATTGATCATGAGTGTTATTTTTAAAGGGTGTATTTTTTTTCAAATTCAAATTAGCACACATTTGTCAACATAACTTGCAACCCTATCATGAATGTTAGCAATGATAAGTACGTTTTGAGAGTTCGTTGGAATGTTTTTAGCATCAGTGTGTAAGCAATGAAGGTAAGGAATAGGAAGACATGAAAATGTTGCACAAAATGGCAGTCACCCAGACCTTCTTGTTCTCTGGATACCCGTAGTTTATGATAGCCTATGAGAAGGTTTCAACCAATAGACTTTGAGAGACCAATAGACCTAGTTTCCAAAATGTCTCAATTGCGACATATATCTTCACAAATGTGGCAAGAATGACGTCTATGTCACAAACGTGGCAAGAGAGACGTTCCAGTGGAAAACATGGCAAGAGAGACGTTAACATGGCAAGAGAGACATCAACGTGGAAAGAGAGACATCAACGTGGCAAGACCGACGTTATTGGGCAATATGAATTTTATTTTTATAAATTTCCTCTATTTTGCGACAATATGGACAATTTTTTCCATAACGCCGCAAATATAACGTCGGAATTTTTACAATATGTACTAGTGCATGCTCTTTACAACACCGGTGCATTTGTTGGACTTATGGGCATCGCTAGGTTAAATAGTTTTATCACAACTTAAGTGGTGTGATATGTTACTATTAATGCACCAATGTGTTGAGGGGTCCTAAATCCCTTTGACTCAACAGTAGGAACCAAACCCGCCACCGAGGTCCAATTAGACTCTGCAACGTTTAATGGTGGAATGGTTCTCCAAATCTTGCGATCCGGCCAATTAATCGATGGGATTTACGTAGTGATCGACAGGATGTCTTCTTGTGAAAACTCCTCCTTCAGTTCAAGTGTTGTCTTTTTGTATTTTCTCTTATAGGTGGGACCGATACAAGATGAAGGTTGGTATAAACCAGCTGGGTAACAAAGGGGAAGGACTTAACTACTAAAGAAGGTTGAGTTCAGGATAACCCTTCTGCTCAAGCATGCAAAGAATGATTCTTACACCTACAACAAGCCTAGTACTAATACATTAACCTGTTGGTGTTCCAATTATTAACTGAGATACGATTATCAGGAGAAACCATACATGCAATAAACGATGGCAAGAAAAATAGTTTCCTTAACTCTAATCATCAATCACATATTAACACAATGATTTAATTTCCATCATTAAAGACAAGAACTATAAAAATATTCAATCAGATAACTTATCAACAGATTCATAGGCTCTTACTCATTACAGCATCCATTCATGAGATAAAATCAGAAATAATTCTTCTTCAGATCCAATCACACATGCTTTTGATGAAAAACACAAACTTGTCTCTGGTCCTAAACAAGACTTCTCAATTAAGGTAGCTACAAAATAGTTCTTTACAAATCCAAAAATGAGGGTCTTTGCAACAACCATCGACCTTAAAACATTCAAAAGATCCCCTATTTAACAGAGTTGCAGAGGTTCTCATCCTTAGGGGACTGAGACCTAATTTTAGGTAATTGTTCGTAAAACAAATTATTAACTTCACTATGAAACTGGACTTAATCAACAAGAGTGGTTCTTATCACACACAAAATACCACTCTTGTATCTAATCTAATAAAATGATGGAACTAATCAATTAAAAACCATTATTGTTTCTAAGACAAAACTGATGCAAGCGCTGGAGGAACTGACTCGACAAAAAATAGGTCTTAGAGTGACAGAAAAGAGCTTTGTGTTGAGTAATGGCATGCCTGTGATTTGTTGGATGCCACTGGAGACCACTGGTTGCGTGAGCAGAGTCTGTTGAAGTGTTCTAGAACCAAACCGCGTTGACCTGTGACCGATACTTAACTCTATGTCTGTGTTTGAGATTTCGGAAGCTAAGCACACTCTGTCTTGACTGTAACTGACACTTCTCCCCACTTTTAATGTTATGACCTAGTTGTGAACATGAATACGTGGGGGCGAGAGACCAATAGGAAAACAGGATGTGTGGAGGTGATAGGTGATATGGGTAGTATTCGGGGGAAACAAGTGGTGAAAGTTAAGCGGTAGCAGGAGTGTGCGTGGAGGTGATTTGGTGACCTGATGTCATATGATCACGTGATTGTGGAAGTTTTTGAGGGTGGTTTGGGTCCACACCGCCTTTGGGCCCGCAATCCCCCACAAGATGCCACGTACCCTTCCAAAAATATCATGGTTCTAATTGCAGGACCGCTTTGGAAAATTAACGTTCGAGATGTTTATGTCCCTGTAATGTAGTGTGGTCATCGATCATGTTGCAATATGTGATATGGGTAACCCTGTTATTTTAGAGCCCCTCCTAAATTTTCTATCTGTCTGCCATATTGGAGCTCGGGAGATTTTGAATGTGGAGCATGAATATCTCCCGAAGTGACTTTCTCTCAAAATGACATGGCAGTCTCTCGTCACTTCGGTATTTTGGAGTTTGGGAGCTTCTGAATGTTGTGCTTTGAAATCCCCTGAAGGATGATCTCCTGAATCTAACATGGCGGCCAGATGCCATATTTTTGATGTGTCATGGAAAGAAGGGTGACACATGTCACGTAAAAATGGGTGAATGACGCAACTAAATGACCTAGAATGAGTGACCTGTGTCTCATGTGATGGTTTCCATGTGCTTTGACACTTTGGCATTTGGGAGTTTCTAGATGTAAAGCATGAAATCCTCTCGAAGTAGTGATCTCACAGAGTGATTATCCAATGCTTATCACTAATTAACTCAATCTTAAGTTGTGTTTAACATTAAATACCTTGGGAGTTTGACACTTCGGAGAACTGTGCTTCCTCTGGATTGGAAACTCCCCAAGAGTGAACTCACGAAGTGACGTGGTGGCCTGATGTCAGATGATGTCATGGTTGTTGATGTGTCACATAAGGCAAGAGACACGTGTCACTCAGAAATGAGTGGATGGTGGGCCCCATGACCAAAAATGAGTGCCGCATGGCAGCACCAGATGGAAGCCACGTGGCTCCACAGATGAACGTCACAAGCCCTGACGGATGAGTGTCGCGTGTCAGTATCAATGGGTGTCGTGTGTCTGGGAGTTTGGGCTTCGAGCCTTCGAGACTCTTAGATTGTGAAACATGAAAATCTCTCGAATGTCGGACCCGTGAAGTGATGTGGCAGTGATGTCATGATGAGTGATGTCTCAATAAAAGAAGAGTGACACATGTCCGCTGGAAATCGGTGAATGATGGGACCCAAAGACTTTAAATGAGTGCCACGTGTATTAACAAATGAATGTCACATGTCCCAACTGACGGCTAATACGCGTCTCCACGGATGAATGTCACAATTATTCGAAAATTCGCCACTACGAGGCCCTGTGCTTTCTCCGGTTTGGAATATCCCGAAGAGTGAAGTCGCAAAGTTTCATGGCAGTGAGGGCCCCACTCCAACACTTTGGAGCTTCGATACTTTGGCGCTTCGGGGTTCGGGAGTTTTGGGATAATGACAAGTTCGGATGCCCGAATACCGAAGTTGTGGAGTGACGTTTCCAATGCTTTGTTGTTAAACTCTACACTTTTATGAACCCCCAAATGGACGAGAGTCGTTGATCTTGATCGACCTGTTAGATCTCTCTCATTTGAAAATGTACCCTATCTACTTTTCTTGAAATCTAAGCCTAAAATGGACTGCTCTGAATTGTTGCATCCTTCCTATGGAATCTTACTGCGCATACAAAGTACTTGGTGGTCTTGGATGTCTCCTGTGCACACAAAAAACTTGGTGGACCTGTTGCATGCTCAATCAATGGAAAACATGATGACAAGTATTTCGAACCAAATACGACATGTAATTATCCTTCAAGAAACAATAGAAAAAGAAATGTGCAAAGACTCAATCAAGCAAGAAACAAATAAGAACCAAGTCCCTCAATAATGGGAAACTAACTCAACTGGTACCCAAAAAAGAAAAAAATTGGTAGAGGCTTTTTTAGGGTGTGTTGAGTGCTCAACAAATGGTGACTTACTGGGCGAAAGAAGAATCTTTGTTCCTACCTCGGTCTCAGCTGATGTAGAAGTTGGTTAAGAACTTAACTGGTTTTTTATCAGAGCCTCTTTTATCATTGCATTTGAAATTCCCTAGTTGATGCATCTAGACCTGCATGTGGGGTTTTCAACCTTTATTCGACCTTCATTTCTTGTAACCCTGACTAATGCTCCTTTTGACAAGAGTTGAGTAACTGGCCCCAAGCCCTTTAGTTATCCTTATTCACTTGCTATGGTGTTGCTCCACTTCCAGTGAGCGTCCATAGCCATGACAGAGTCACCCCGACATCACAGACCTTGCTCCACTGCCAGCGAGCATCCATATCCTCGGTGGAGTTATCTTCATACCCTCTCCACTGTGAACTCATTTGATATGGTTGATTTTATTTTGGCATAATTCCCTGAGCAAGTGGGAAAGGAGGACGCCTGTTATTTGAAAAAATGAGATGGTTCAGGGGAATTTTTTCTAGCTCTGTCTTTGAGGTGCACGCAGTCCTTTCCAGGTTACCACCTTTCCCTTAAGGTTTTACCAGACCACCAGGAAGACACTTCATCATTTTCCCAAGGTTTTTCATCTACAGGTTAGATAGAAAACCATTTAAAACAACCGCAGGTCTCCCAGTGCTTCTTGTGTTGTATGTGAGTGATGAGTCAGGAACAAAGTTCGTCATATCGCATGAATTGAGGTCAACCACTACCTTTCTAAACACGGTCTTCAAAAGAATAGAAGTACTTTAGAAATAAACAAAACAAACAAAAATAAATGCATTCTGCAATCGACCTACCCTACAACAAAACATAGTGAAAACACACATACACATTTTTTTTTAATGAAAATATTTTTTTAGGGATTTTCCATTCACTGGGAGGGAATCAGGTTCCCCCCTCAAATTCTGCAACCGATACGTTCCTACCCCAATTTTCTCGGCCACTTGAAAAGGCATGAGTCATAGATTCTGAAACTTAGAATGTTTTCCTTTCGGCTCATTTGCTCTGTCCCATTTTAGGACTAAGTCTGCTACTTCAAAATTCTTCTCTTTGGTCTTATGCTTATCAAACCACCTTTTAATTATCTGTTGATGAGCTATGAATTTTGAATTTTTTTTCTCCCTTTCTTCTTCCAGCATGAGGAGGGTATCAATTCTTTGTTGTATGACTGATGAGGGTTGTCCTCTCGAATTATGAGCAAGTTGAAGAGAAGGAAGATATAGCCCGCTCAGGAGAAATCTTCACGTTCGAGACATCTTAAAAGTATCCCATCATAATTAACATGGAAGAGCACTGAATTGATGAGGCGATATTGTGTTGATTTCAAACTGAGGGCTCTCCTTTCCCTAGGATTTAGGTTTTCTGGGCAAGTCCCGTGATGCAAGAGATAAGTCAGTTTCTCATACCAAGACTCTTGCCCTGGGGAAACATATGAAGCTTCACTACACCATAATGCCAATTCATTCTCCCACCCGGGGTCTTCATTTAATTGGTCCTGGGCTTCAGCTGCCAGTTTGCATAACCATTGTCCCTTAACTAGTTTAGTAGATTTTATATCTAGATCAAATTCTTGGACTACTGTCATCCAGTTTCCTCTTCTTTCCCCCATCTCCTGTTGAGTGAATAGGGATCGGACCACAGGGTGAGGCACAAGGACTTTGGTATGGTTTTTTAGGATGTAAGATCTGAAGTGTTTCAGTGCCTTGTATACTGCGTAAGCCTTCTTGTATATAGTAGGGTAATTTAGTTTGGCCCCTTGTATATTAGTGCTCATAAATGATATCAAGGCCTTGTTGTTGTCATCATCCTTCTGAGTCAGTACTGCAACTAACAATTGGTCGGAGGAAAAAGTATAGAGGAAGAAACATTTGCTAAAATCGGGACTTCACAACACTGGGGCTTGGGACATTGCAGCCTTAATATTGTTGAAAGAACTTTTTATTTCATCATCCCACATAAATTCGACATCTTTATGGATCATTTTTTGTAAGGGTTTGATAGTTTCAGTGAAATCTGGGGTGAATTCCCTCACAAAATTGATTTTCCCGAAGAAATATTACATATCCTTTTTATTGTGGGGTAATGGAAGCTGACCTATAGCCCTAATACATTATGGCTCTATGTGAATCCCTGCTTGAGATATAATGTGGCCTAACAACTTACCTTCTTCGACACCAAAAATAGTTTTCTTAGGGTTTAAGGATATACCATATTTCCTACACCTTTCAAAAATCTGGGTTAAATGTTGGATGTGATCTTCTATGTTCTTTGAATACACAGTCATCCAAATAGACTACTACACACGTGTTGATTAGTCCCTGAAACGCTACATCCATGGCCCTTTGGAAGGTCGCCCTTGCATTAATTAACCCAAAGGGCATGCGTTTATAAGTGAAGGTTCCCCACTTGGTTTAGAAGGTAGTCTTCAAACGATCTTCCTCTAAAACTAGAACTTGGTTGTAACCTGAAAAATCGTCCAGCAGGGAGAAAATATCTGAGCCAAATACAGTTTGCAAGAGTTGATCCATTGGTAGGACTGGGTAGTTGTCCTTTTCTAAAGCTCTGTTTAGGTTACTGAAATCTACGCACAGGTGGATCTCCCCAGACTTTTTCTTCACAGGAACCAAATTTGCTACCCATGCAGAGTGTCTAACCTGGAAGATAATCTTGGCATCTAGTCGTTTCTTTAACTCCTGACACATGAGAGGATCCAGGGATGGGTGGTACTTCTAGAGCTTCTCTTGGAAGAATTTCACTTCATGATTTAATGGGATAGTGTGTTGAATGATACAGGTATCATAAGTTTTCAGATCTTGGTAAGACCATGCAAAAACATCTTGATATTGTCTGAAAAGTTTGAGATAGGCCTTCCTTTCCTCTTTAGATATTGTCTTGTTGAGATTTATATTCTTGGGGTTTTTTGGGGTTCCTAAATTTATAATTTCATGCATAGGATAGGAACTCCCCGTCTTTGCATTCTTTGACCCTTTAAATCTTTCCCTTAGGTAAAAAATGTTTTCTAAATTGACCACTCCCTTTGGTATCGTGTGAGACCTTGGTTTGTTGGTCGGTTGATCTATATGAGGATCGGTTTCCGCTAATTCCTCCTAGAATATTTCATCGTCAATAGCCAAGTCTTTAAAATTATCCCGATTGGTCAAAACGTTTATGATATGTTCATCTCCTTCAAAGACCTTCCAATTAGAAATATTATTGGGCACCGATGGTTTGTAGAGTAGCTCCACAATGAACCAGGAGGATTCATAGTCTTCTAGAGGTGATAGCCTTGAGACAGCGGTGGCCAGAGAATCAACAAGATTTTTCTTTGTTCTGGGGATCGTTGTAATGTTCAAGGCTTCAAAATGTTATATTAGTCTGTGCACTTCCTGTTGGTAATTCCTCAGTGGGGAGAGTTGCAATGTATAGTGTTCCTTACTTGTCTCATGATGATTTCATAATATCTGAAAATTTTCAATTATTTAATGTTTAAATATATGGCTTTCTTCAGCCTTTGTACTAAAGCTTCATACTTGGTGGTGTTGTTTGTACATTAAAATTCTAGTCTACAGGACAGGAAACTTCGTTTACCTTTTGGGTCAATGAGGGTGCACCCTGACACTGAACCTTCTTGTGATTTAGATCCATTGAAGTATAAGGTCCACATTTGTGAGTGACAACCATCGGCTTCCCTTTTTATACCACTTTTCTCCTTTCCTCCTATTTGTTCCATGATTTAACACTGGTTCCTAACAGAAGAGGGTTTCCCCCGTCGTCGTTAGCAAATTTTCTTGAAAACTTATTTCAAATCTTTGAGTAAGAGGGATATCATATGAGAGGGGGGAGAAATTCTCGAAATCGGAGTCATGGGAATAATTGCCTAGCACGGGAAAATTTGTCGATGATAGCTCGTTAAGAGTTTCCAGGTCAGTGACTGTGTGTTTTAGATATCTTTCCCTATGGATTTTGATCATATTCATGTGTCCATTTAATGGCAGCCAAAGGTGAGCCCAATCTGCACTAAAGTATTCATTTAATTTCTTAGACCAATCTTGACTCAGTAGAAAACCATAGCCTTCTGGGATATCTACTACAATGATGTCAATTACTTGGACAAATTTAGGGTGTGTCTCTATTCTGATCATTACATCTTTGAGCTCTCCCATAACCTTCACCTGGGTTATGTCCAGTTGTATTACATGCTTATTTCTTTTGAGAGGGATTGTGTTTAATTTTTTTCAAATATGCAATCGCATAACATTGGAGGATGCTCCTGAGTCAACCAAATAGTTATGGAGGTTTCTGTTGAAGACTTCAAATGTCAAAAGGAACGATGGGACAAAAGGTTTTCCCTTCTTATCTTCAAAGCAGGCGTTCACAGTTGGTTTATTCCTTAGATCTCTGGGGTTTATATTTTCTCCTTGGTCAGTGCTTGTTGTAGGATTTCCTACTGATTTCAATGCTTGTAACAGAAAGTCCTTTTGTTGAGGGATTCTACACATGTCTGTGACCGATATATTTTCCTTCAAATTTTTCAAGTCTTCTACTATGTTGTATTCTAGCTTAGGCGATTCTCGTGTATGGATGTTTATAGGATTTCTTCGGGGAACAAAAGGTGCTTTCGAGTGATCGAGAGCTAGTTTCCCCCCCGAAGTTTGGGTTGTAGTAAGGTCGTTTGAGACCAGTTCACATCTACTTCGTGTTTTCACAACTAGGACTTTTGTGGGTGGTTCTTGAACCTAAAATAGGTCATCGGAAGGCATAGGTAGGTCAGGGTCCCATATCAACATGGTTGTTTCTTCTGGTGGATCAATTTCTTCTTGATCATTAATATTCATAACTGAGTCACTGGATTGTTCGGTTAGGGAAACCTCATCTAGAAATCAGTTGGCCATAAAATTCATGGCATGCACCCATTGTGGGCAGTCTCTTTCAGACTGTTTTTCTTGGTGATAGGTACAGAAAGAGTCAGATGCTACATTACCCAGATCAATGTTTAAGTTGGTCGGGGGGGTTCAATTGCTTTGAAAGGTGGATTTCTTTTAAAAGAGGGTTTATAGGGCCTCTATCCTTGGTTTCCTTCCCCTGCACTTCTTTTCATGTCTATGATCTCATTTGACAATTTCTTAACCATGTGTTGTGGGTCTTCTATGTCTCTACTTCCCTTTTCGGGACCTTGTTCTATTTGTTTCCCTAAGGGTCTAGTCAACATGAGTCCTCTCCTAGGAGGAGGTTGAACTTCTTTCTTAACTAATGATAACTAGCCTTCTTTGCATCCCTTCATTTGGAACTCTGTTGTTTTGACTTCTTCAAAATTCTCATCTAAGGTTGTTTTGGCAGCCCTCTTAACAAACACAGAAATAGAAGCTAGGAGATAATTAGCATATAATTCGATTTGCAACTCTTGAGTGGGTTTAGCTCAGGTTGGAATTTTTTTAGGATGGTGGTGAACCGTTGATTAAATTCTTTAACCTTCTCCTTTTAACTCATGGTGGCGGTGAACAACTCGACCATCAAAGCTCCTGTAGTAGTTTCTTCTACAAATTTATCTAGAAGATCCTTTTGAAACTTCATCCAATTAGTTATGGATCCTACAGGTAAGTTAAAATACCATATGGAGGCTGAATTCTCAAAATTATAGTGGAAAATCCTGCATACTACATCTTCATGTTGAACATTCATCAGTCTGATAGCTAGTATGATTTTTTTGATATGGTCTTCGGGAAATCCTGAGGTTTCAGGGTCAAATTTAAGGAGTAACTTCTCTGGATGTCGGGGAAGGTTATGTACTCGTCCATGGATAGTCATAGCATCTCTGGCCAACCAAGGTTGATTATTCTGAGGTAGGTTTCCCCTTTCTTGATTATGATCGTTTTTATCTTCCATGTCGTCCAATCCCGAAACTGAGCATTCAGAGTTGAACCCTTCCTTGTCGAAAAAGTCGTCGGGCTTGAAACAGTTATCGGCTAGTGTTTCAGGAATTAGATTAAGAGGATGTTTGATTTTAGTGAGGGAAAAATCTATCAGGTATTCTATTGTGTGCACAAAAATGTGGTTGGGGGTATCTACCACTGGTCTGCTTACTTTTTCTCTTTGAGGAAGTAACGGGGCTAAGGGCAGTGCTCCGATATGTCGGGCGTAAGCTCTTGTGATTCTTCTGAACTGGTTCAAATCCTCACGAGAAGAGCGTAAGGTATATTAGGACCAACATTGAGATATGCATTCAAGTGGAAACCAACGATAAGAGAATATAACTAGCATACCCCCTTAAGTAGGAGAATGGGAATGTCGAAGTAATTTGAAAGGAGTTTCCATATTAATGTAGTTAATTTGAATTATAAATATATTACAATTAAAATGATCATATTTGAGGTAGATTGACTATTTTTATGAAGACCTCAAACAATAACTCTCAAAATGATGAAAAGATTATACGTTTTGAAAAGAGAGAGTGTAAATATTCAGATTCAAGAACTTGATATATATTCTAGGTTAAATTCTATAATTAAATGTATGATATTTAAGATATGAAGTTGTTTTAAAGATGATAATGAAGATGTGGATGATGATGATGATGAAATTTAAAAATAATATGTTTTGGTGGACAAAAAATTAAATAATAATATTTGCATGTATAAATTAAAAATTTATAAAATAATATTTGGTTGTCTGAAAGTCTATAATCAAATGTAAGATTGTTAAGGTCACATGATGATGAAGAAATCAATTATGTTTATCAAATCTTATAAAAGGTAAGGAAATAATTAGTTAACTTTAAAATTTTATTTCTATATGAAAAAACTTTAAAATAAGTGTTTCTTAATTACCATATTTTTTATTAACTAAAAAAATATAAACATTGATATATTAATAAAGTGAATCTATTTAAATATAAAAATAAAATAAAGATATTTAATTCCAAAACAAATTACAAATATGAGATATCTAATTCCAAGGCAAATTACAAATTTTAAATTAAAGATATATAATTCCAAGACAAATTACAAATCTAGAAAAGAAAAAAAATACATTATTTAATTTCAAGGCAACTTATAAATTTGGAAATAAAAATATTTGATTCCATGAAAAATTGATGATGATGATGATGATTAACGTCCACTAAGACTGAATTGGTCTATTGGACCTTAATAGGGTAAGTGATTACTTGTGATTCTTTAGAATTCTGTTTATGTGCTCGAAAAGCATTAAGAGATGTTTTCCAATATCACCATAGTTTTGTTGAGTTAAGAGGTTAGGAAGGTTGGTAGTGTGACACATATTTTGAAAATGAGATCTAATCTAGGTATAGGCTGGACAATCTAAGAGAAAGTATTTTTCATCTTCAACCTTCTTAGTGTCACAAAGGTGACCCACTCTTTCATCCCATGGAATTTTAGGAATTGACCAATGCCCAGTTTCACTAAGGAGCTCGTGAGAATTTGTTCTTATCTTAGCAATGCTTATTTTTTTCTTTACACTTGTCAAAAGTGATAGATAATTTTGATCTTGTAGATTAGGGTTGATTACATCCTTATAATCCTTTAATTTGTTTTTTTCCTCTAACTCTTGATCGCGCCACATTTCTCTTTAAATTTTGATTTGATTATATTTTTAATAATATCTTTATTCTGCAAAATGGTGTCTTCCATGATTCCCCAATAGTTTATCCAAGATTGGGCATATTTATGCCATCCTCGCTTGAGTCAATGGTGGTTACGAATCGATTTTGAAGCAATTTTAGGAATCTTCTTGTCTACCATGTTGTTTAACTTGTTATTATGCATTAGGTATATAGTCATAGTTGTTCTCTCAATGGGGGAGAAGCTTGTTTCTAAGAGGAGGATGGGATAGGGAATATTTCCTTTAATTTTGAGATTATAGGTTATAAAATTCTTGTATTTTCTCTATCTTTCTCCAGGATTCACAAGAGATATTACAGCCCCATACTTCACATCCATAAAGAATAACAGGTGTAACAAGAGTCTCAAAGAGGATTTTCTTCTTATCCCAACTCCAAAGATCAATTGATTTACAATTGTTTTCAATCCCATAATAAGCTTTCCATCCCCCAATAATCCTTTTCTCAATGATATAATTCCAGTTGAGCTTGTGGTGAATATCAATTCCAAGATATTTGTATGAATTCATTTCCTCCAAGTTGTTGTTGTCATATGAAAAGGTATCATAATTCATCTTATTGGATTTAATAATCATGACCTTAGTCTTATCAGTATTAACAATCATACCCATATTGGAGAAAAAATCATTGAGGATTCTTAGTTGGTTTTCAAGATCATGGGGACTCCTTGCCATAAGAACGATATCATCAGCATAAAGAAGAATATTCATGACTATACCAGTGAGAGTAGGGATGACACAACCTATTATTTCCAAGAAAACTTATAACTTGTCAATGTAAATGCCAAAAAGGGCAGGGGACATTGAACAACCTTGTTTGACTCCAATATTGCAGTTAATCTATTTCAACCAGCCCTTAGTGTTTTTAAACTTAGCAATAATGTTCTCATACATCCTTATTGCAGCATCCCTCAACTCAAGGGGCACTTTTATCTCTTCCAACCTATTCCAAAGGTTTTTCCTAGGAACCATGTCAAAAGATTTTCTAAAGTCAACAAAACAAAAACAAAAAATCGATTTTAGTATTGCGGAACTCCTCTGCAATAATCCTAAAGGTACCAAGATGGTCCATAGTTGAATGAAACCTCCTAAACCCATTTTGGCCTTTATCTCTTTTACCATGACTTTCTAGCCAAAGGCTAATCTTCTTTTCCAAAATAATTCCATAAAGCTTGGTTAAAATCGGGCTAATCATAATGGTCCTATAATTAGAGGGAATGTTTCTATCCCCATTTTTAAAAATAGGAACAATTAGGCTTTGCATCCAGGGTTTAGAGAAGCCCTGCTTGACTGCTAAATTGAAGATCTTGTGTATGTGAAGGATAAGGATAGGCCCTCTGATTTTAAAAATTTCATCTTGGTCACCTATAACAACCCCTCTGTTACGTCTAGGAAAGCGAAGAATAAAAGGTAAAAAAAAATATTGCATTAAGAAATTAACATCAACAGATGATCACAACAATGCCTAATCAACAACATCATAAGTAAAAGCAGTACCAATTACTCATCATGGAAATCACTAAAGACACATTCAACCTGTCAACGAAGGATACGAACACATAAACATAAATAGCGAAACTGATTAGCACATCATATTTATATTAAAACAATTTACAACACCATTCAATCAGATAATGAATATAAAATGACTACCCGCCCAACCTACCCTGCAAGGTTAGGACCTCCAGGACACATAAACAGTTATCAAGACCAAGTTCCAATTGATTTTAGACATTTAAGGTCTCAAGGCTAGTGACTGTTCTGAGGAACAAAGAGGTGTCTACATTCCACTAGCACAATCATATCCAAGCTACTAGCTAAATCAAAAACAGCAACGATCATCCATTTCATCAGTCCATCAATACTAAAACATAAATTAACCATGGCACAAGGGTGATCAGTATCGTTATCAATCATACATCAACAATTAAATATTAATTGTGCATGAGAGTAAACAATTCTAGAACAATCTCATGTCAACTTAAGTAAAGGCGCAAGAGAAAGCTAGTCACTAAATCAGTCATATATCTGATATATTCATGATGCCAGATTAGTTAACATTTAAATTCAAGGTGCAAAAGAATAATGACGAAGCAATCACACGCCCACTTAAATTAACGCGCGCAAGTAAATTTTATTACTAAACTAAACATGCATCACCATTAATGAAATGTGCGTGAGTAATCAAGCTAAATCATTGTACATCCATCATTATTCCAATGCGCAAGCAATCCAATTATCAAATAATAGCATAATCAATGGCGCAAAGTAAATATTCATTAAATTTGTATAGTGCCCAAGTAACTACACACATGTCCATCCATACATAGCTATATATATCATGGTGCAAGTATTTATCAATAAATTAAGGTGCAGACAAAAATCAATCAATCCATATGATATCAACATTAATGCAATGGTGCCAGAGAACTCATTCCTTAGTCATTACACATCAACAAATTTTCATCGCGCAAGAATTCCAATTTCTAAACAATCATTCTTTTCACATGTTTTTGTTGCGCGCTAGAAGTCTAATATCTAACAACCACACATTACAGTATAATTCTCATTCGCGCAAGCAGACTAACCACTTAACTTGTCATACATCAAGTTAATTTCATGACTCAAGTAAACTAATGAATAAAATAATCCATCCATCCACATTAGTCATAAGGCGCATAGAGACAACAATGTATATCACCAATAGTACATCATATAAAAAGTCATGGCGCAAAGCACCTCTGAAGCTTCCACAAAATTCCATCTACATTAACACTATCAATAAATTGATGCAATTATCGCCTAGGAAACATTCTAACTATAGTCCAACTGAAATTGCATATATCAATATTAGATGCAATCACTATCAACCTTAATCATGGCGCTATAGATCCTAAACACTCAATGATCAATTCAAACTGAAATGAGTAGCTACAAATCCATGACTCCAACAATTCCCCATTCATTTTCCATTTTTGAAGATATTTTTAATAATGTGCACACATTGATCGATGATAAAATTAAAGGAAAAAGACAGGTAATTCATAGTTAAGTTCTAAACATAGGTCCTCTCCTTCAATTAAACTACTTATTCTTGTCTTGGCCATGTCTAAATTATAATTTAGTGGAGGGTTCCATTCTACTAAAACTCCCTATCGCTTTGCCCAACTAAATTAATTAAAGTGAACTAGTTGACTTAAAATGGAAACACCCTTAGTTCCAGTTTATAAAAAAACAACTCATGCAAAAAAACATAGGGAAAAGAATAAATGAGCGTAGAGGTTAAATTCGAAAAATAAATCTCATGCCTAGAAAAATGCAGGGAAAGAGGAAGGTAAATGCCAAGTTTAAATTTTGGAATTATGAAAGATCATGCCTAGAAAAACGCAGGGAAGGGGGAAGGTAAACGCCAAGTTTTAAAATTCAGAATTATGAAAGCTCATGCCCAGAAAAATGCAGGGAAAGAGGAAGGTAAATGCCAAGTTTTAAAATCCCGAATTATGAAAGCTTGTGCCCAGAAAAACGCAAGGAATGAGGAAGGTAAATGCTAAGTTTTAAAATTCTGAATTATGAAAGCTCGTGCCCAGAAAAATGAAGGGAAAGAGGAAGGTAAATACCAAGTTTTAAAATTTGGAATTTAAGAAGTCTCATGCCCAGAAAATCACAGGGAAGGACCAGCTAACAAGACGTTATGCACAAGGCAAATCGTAGAGAAAGAGAGAGAGGAAAAAAAAAACATTGTGGGTTAAGGTAAAACGCAAAGAAGTCATGCCAAATAAATCGATGTGAGTGACACCCAATTTCGCTAGGCAGAGAAGGAAGCAATGCCAAGAATATTGCCAACACATAAATCTGGAAAAAACCCATCACAAGGCTGGGAGAAATAGTTTTAGGAGAAGAGATAAAATTTAATGGGTGAAGGTGCCATAAAAACACAGAGGCAACAATTCCTGTGTGAAGGTGCCATAAAAACGCAGAGGCAACAATTCCTATGTGAAGGTGCCATAAAAACATAGATGTAACCAGTGATTTAGAGTTTGGGCTTCGCTAGGGAGGAAATGAATTAGATAAGCAATGATCAACCCATTAAAATTCAAAGCATGGGTTTCGCTAGGGAAGAAATGATTTAGATGAGCAATGATCAACCCATTAAAATTCAAATCATGGGTTTCGCTAGGGAAGAAATGAATTAGATAAGCAATGATCAACCCATTAAAAATTAAGCACGAGGGTTTTTCTAGGGAGAAAAAAAAATCAATAACCCATGATGAAAGCATAAGGCTAGGATAGTTTCTCATGGAGAAACGAATACAAAAGATGGGATCACCACAACTACATGATTAATTTAAATCTCAATAAAAATTTAAAACCTTGAATAAAATTTCCCAGCAATGCGTATGCAATAGAATTTAACTACATTTTGATTTGAAACTTAATGAGTTCATTCTCAATTTAGGATTACAGTAACCGAAGGCGAAGAATCCGAAGTTTTTATTCCGCACTTGCGCTCCCTCCGTCGAGACTTCACTGGTACCTCCCAGCCAACGCTAGGGGTACTCTTCTTCCCCCTTAGCCCCTCGAGCTGCAAAGGGGCCACGCATGAACACAACCAAAAAACTCTAGCTCCCAGCTCACCTCGAAAGGTTGAGCTATCACTCTCTTTCTAGAGCTGGGTATCCAAACTCTCACAAGTAAAATCAGTCAAAGAAATTTCGTCAGCATAACTTTACTCATACTAGTCATGATCCACTTCTCTTCTCAGTCATTACTTTTATATAATTTTTCTTAATGACCACTTGTCATTTGCACGTTTAATTCGTTTTATTAAAAAATAATTAGGAATTACTCCCCCCATACACTTGTCACCCATTCCCTTAGTTGCACCAATAAATTCACCATTTAATTTAATTAAATGTCAATTTCCCTCACCCATCCTAAAAGCGCTCCTAAAACCACTCCTAGTTGTCCCTTTATTCCCTATATTTCCTTTTTAATGGTTGACGCATTTCTAAAACTTAGTTGTGTTTAATTTAGGAAATTTATTTAGTTAGACTAGACTAGATTCATTTCTATGCTTCCACGTTCTTTTTTATATTTATTTTCTTTCTTATCTTAGTTCCAATTTGGTATTCTTTTGCACACATTTATATAATTAAATCTTTAGATATAAATTTTTACTCTTTCAATTCCTAACTTGATTTTTCTTCATCCCCTGTCATTTATTAAATTTATAATTTAATTTTTTTGTCTTCTTACCCACTTTAGACTTAGGCTCAAATTTTTAAACTAGGCTTAGAATTTTTAAGGAGATTTTATAATTACTAAAAATTACTCATTTAATAATTATTTTAAGTCTGACCATGTCAAAACAAAATTTTTTTTCTAGGAACCTAGGTTCATTGAATCACCTTTATTAAAAATTGTGACATGCCCTTCAAGACGCACTTTATGCTCCAAGGGTGCCACTCGCCTTTATTCAAGTTTTAATTTTGTGGTGTTCCCTTCAAGACGCACTATGTGCTACAAGGGTGTCACTCGCCTTTGACTGGTTTTGGTAGTTTTCCAACCCTTGGAGTCAATACTCTATCAGGCGACCTTGTGAGAGACTAAGGGCCTCTAAGGAATAAGGACCACGCCTTATTGTGCACCCTTTAGAATCTGTGTAAGTGACTGTCTTAGTCTGCCCTCATAGCATC
This sequence comes from Picea sitchensis, assembly GCA_010110895.2. Lineage (NCBI taxonomy): Eukaryota > Viridiplantae > Streptophyta > Pinopsida > Pinales > Pinaceae > Picea > Picea sitchensis. The sequence continues at coordinate 46,356 of SNQJ01S0062056.1, read as the reverse complement.
GTGGATCTCTCGAACTAGGTAATCGTTAACCTACAATTCGAGCCATGGTGGGAGTGCTAGTAGCTTGTGGAAGGGTTGTTGCCACACCTCTCCCTCAATATCTGGTTGTTGTGCATGGCCCCTTTACTCCTTATGTGATTCTGATTAGCAAGAAATCGTTAGCCTACATCCATCAACGAAACATTGTCAACGATCCACAAACAACATCATAATATACTCAATAATATGTCACACGTGCATAAACAAAAATACCTAAACCATATACTATCCACTCCCTGACTTGATCTGGAGTCCAAGGAGTTCCATTGATGCCATCGACATCCTCAATCTGTCAAGTGTCTTGCACACTCAGGAAAAACCCTTCAATAGCACATGTTTATACATAGATATCAAATAACATAACATCATTATCCAACAACATCATCATCGGAATCCATAAGTGAAACAGACAACCATATACATAACCGGATCACTTGGACACAAGTTTCCTCAAAGAATAATTCAAATCATGTGCGCGCAAGAGCGGGATGTTACATACACCCCCTCTTAGTTTAAACTTCGTCCCGAAGTTTCATAGTATATATGTGCAGTAAATAAAGTATCTGACAACATCTAAATGTCTAACTATCAAACAAAAATGGAAACTGCTAGTGCATATCATATGCATCCTTCCAGGTAGTCGAGTGTGGACTATAATTGTCCCACTAGACCTTGACATGATCGGTTGTTTGAAAATGTAGTTTGCGAATGTGATGGTCAATAATGTTGATTGGCTCCATCGTGAGCACACCCTCATCTAACACCTGCAAGGAACTCAATTCAATTACATGTGTAGGATCACTAACATAATGTCTAAAAACATATACATGAAAAACATAGTACATACGCCTCAAAGAATCAGGTAAGGCTAGTCGATAGGCCACGGGCCCCTTCCTTTCCACAACTTCGAAAGGTCCCACAAACATAGGAGATATTTTAGCACCCTTTCCAAACTTGATCGAACTCTTGTGTGGTTTCACTCGTAAGAAGACTCGATTACCAACTTCATAATTACGTTCAACGTGATGCACATCGGCATAACTCTCCTGTATATATTTCGCTTCTTTGATCCTTTGTCTTATCATTTGCATTTTCTCTTCCATTTCCTGGATCACTTCTAGTCCTACTAGGACCCTATCCTTAAGATGATCCCAACTCAAAGGCATCTGACACGGTCGCCCGTAAAGAAACTCAAATGGCGTCATCTTAATGGTGCTTTGATAGTTTTTGTTGTATGCAAACTCTACCAATGGAAAGAACTCCTCCCAACACTTATTTTGGTCCATCATGTACATATGCAAAATATCTTCCAACATTTGGTTCATTATTTATGTTTGCCCGTCTATCTCTAAGTGATACGCGGTACTAAAGTTAAGTTGGGTTCCCAAGGCCTCTTGGAAACTAGTCCAAAATCGTCATGTAAACACCAATCCTCGATCGGATATGATCCTCTTAGGCATGCCATGCAATCTCACTATCTCACCGATAAAAACTCTAGCTATGTCTAGCGCATGATATGTCATACGCACAGGGATAAAATGTGCACTCTTCGTCAGAGTGTCTACTACCACGAAAATCGAGTCATGCTTCATTGTCATCAACGACAATCCCACAATGAGGTCCATCGAAATGACCTCCCATTTCTATTCCAAAATATCGTGTGGTTGTAGTAATCCAGTCAAATGTCTATGTTCATCCTTCACATGCTGACATTCTATACATCTCTCCATGTAGTTGACTATGTTTGCCTTCATTCCTTTCGATAAGAATAAGGGTTTAAGGTCTGTCCTCATCTTCGTGACTCCTGGATGAGCCATGTACATTATCCTATGAGCTTGATTTAAGATCAAACTTCTCAACTCTCTTTTAGGAGGTACGTAAATCTGGTTATTATACCTCATCAATCTTTCGTTGTCCAAAGCAAATCCTTCAAATTATGGTACCAACATGGTGTCTTGTCTGATATTTTCCTTAACCTCTTTATACCAATCATCGTTGCGTTGTGTAGTTAGGATATTTTCTCGAAGATTCGTCTGAAGAGGTATCACCGAAAATATGCATGGTCTCTGACTCAATGCATCTGCCACTCGTTTCATTGTTCCTTTTATGTATGTAATCTCAAAATCGTACTCGCTAAGCAGTTTTGACCAACGCCTTTGTCGCGCGTTCAAGTCACTTTATGTAAAAATGTGTTGTAAACCAGATTGGTCTATTTTCAGTTCGAATTTTCATCCAATCAGGTAGTGTCTCTGCACTCTCAGGGCATACACAATGGCCAATAACTCCAAATCGTGCATCGTGTAGTTGTCCTCGTGTTTTGTTAACTTCCTTGAGATGTAAGTGATCACTCGACTGTCTTGCATCAAGACTCTGCCTAAGCCTTCCTTGGATGCATATGTGCATACCAAGAAGTCCTCATCCATGTCAAGGACTTTTTGTATCAACGATGTTGTCAACATCTCCTTGAGACTTTGAAATGCTTCCGTGCATTTCTCGATCCATACAAACTTTTTTTTTTCTTTTGCAATTCCGTAATTGGATTTTCTATCTTCAAAAAACCTTCGATGAACCGTCGATAATATCCAGCTAAACCCATGAAGATACTTACTTCTGGTACGTTCGTCGACGCAGGACATTCCATAATATCCTCCACCTTCGTTGGATCCACAGTGATTCCTTCGTCGGAGATAACATGCCCTAAATAATGAATCCTCGTTTGATAGAAAGAGAATTTCGACAGATTCTCGTATAATTTGTTCTCTCATAAACACTATAGTACCAAGCGCAAATGTTCATCATGTTCTTTTGTCATCCGAGAATATATCAAAATTTATTCAATGAATACTTGAACAAACTTGTCCAAGTATTCGCAGAACACCCCATTCATCAAGCTCATGAATACCCATGGGGCATTTGTCAGTCCAAATGGTAAAATGGTAAACTCGTAATGCCGAAACCTCGTCTTGAATATAGTCTTAGGAATGTCTTCCTCTTTGATCTGTAACTGGTGATATCTTGATCTCAATTCGATATTCAAAAACATTGTCGCGCCCTTCATTTGATCAAACAAATTGTCTATTTTTGGCAATGGATATTGGTTCTTGATCGTTGCCTTGTTCAATTGATGGTAGTCAATGCAGAGTCTCCACGACCCATCCTTCTTCCATATGAAAATAACAGGCGCACCCCAAGGTGACACACTTGGACGTATAAGTCCTAGGTCCAGTAACTCTTTCAGTTGCATTTTCAACTCCTGTAACTCAAGGGTCGACATCCGATAAGGCATTCTTTCTATTGGTTCAATTTCAAGTTTTAAGTCGATGTTAACTTCCAATTCCCTTTCGGGCGGCAAACCTAGTAACTCTTCTAGGAATACATTCGCAAACTCTCATACTACCAGAAGGTTTTATATTCCTTTCACCATGCCCTTGTCGTTCAGCACTAATATTTCATATAGCTTTCATCCCTTGCTCATACTCTTCCATAGTTATAGGGAAGATATGAACCTTAGGGACACTCCCTCGTTTCTTCAAACAATCACTCATCTTCGTCCCTCATCATCGGTCAAACTCAACTGTTTCATCTTACAGTTGAGTATCGCATCATGTGATTCCAACTAGTCCAACCAATCACTACGTCATAAGATCCTAGGATCATTACGTACAGGTTGGCCTTCGTGAAAAAATCTCCCAAGTTAAGGCTATAGTCTGTAACCTTTCCTCCAACCTTCTGCTTGGCTCCCGAAGTCATTTCCACGTAGCTAAACTCGTCATGTTTGACTACCTTTACCTTAATTCTCTTTAGCACTGCACCAGAAATAAATCTCTTTGTAGCATCTAGATCTATCAAAATACTAAAGGTCTGGTCAGCGATGGTACCTGACGTATCGAGCACAGTAGATGGGTGATAGGCCTGGCGGTTATTCACTGTTGCATGAATCTAGTGGGCCTTTCCCAAATATCCTAGTGCAGTGTGTCTAGCTGACCTGGCTGCTCTAGCCCTCTCAACCGGACAGTCACGCTAGTAATGTGGATCTCCACATATCCATCATCCTGTCTTCGGTCCATTACTCCTAGTCCCCGAAGTAGAAGTCAATGGCCCACCCTCTTGAAATCCTGGTTTGTTATGTTGAACATGCATGAATTGTTGTTGTTATGGACGACGTTGCTACTAGTGTTGTGGTCCTCTATAGGGAGTCTATTGTTGAGGCATCGGTCGTTGTGGTGTCGTGAGCGTGGATCCTCTCGGAGTGCCTCGATACCCTGAAGGATTTCTAGCTGGTGTATGATGTTGTTGCGCACCAGATGTTGCATGTCTAATCAGTCTTGCGGGAGTCTTGCTCTGACCCCCACTGATCATCTCTTCCTTAGCTATGAGGGCCTTCTGGGAAGCATCGTGCAACATCTGAGGTATTAGGATCCTCACCTTCGCACGAATGTTGACGTTAAGGACGAAACAAACTTGTTGACCTTGAGCTTCTCGGTGTTAAAATGTGGAGCATACCTAAGCAGCTCCATGAAATGGTCCTCATACTCGGGCACCGGATGACCTCCCTGTTATAAGGAGTTGAACTCATTGAGCTGGTGCTCAATGAATTCCTCAAACAAATACCTCTCCCAGAACTGCTCCTCTAACAGTTCCCATGACACGTCTTCGACGACCATGTTTAGTTGTGGCAGGAGTGTCTTCCACCATAGAAGATTT
>SNQJ01S0062056.1:0-22078 GCA_010110895.2 Picea sitchensis | reverse complement strand
CAAGGTCACGACCATCACAACCTATCAATGCATCCTTTACACAAATAAAATTACTGATGGACAGTGGTGGCATAGAGCGATTTGGTTGGTGAAGGTAGTGGTTAAAATTATCTGCTTCATGTGGCTATGCTTAGAAGACCGTTTACTAACTGGCATTAACTTTCAAAAGTGCGGTAGAATTGGTCCATCAGCCTGCGCATTGTGTCTAAAGGCAGAAGAGTCAGTCACACATCTTTTTGTAGACTGCCAGACCACCCAATTGATCTGGGGAAATATCCTCACTTCTATGGGCATTGACAATGAGTGGAAGAGGGCCACCATAGAAGAAAACTAAATTTTGGTTTCTTAAATTGGCAAACCATAAATACTTACCCTTTCTGATTATGTGGGAGATTTGGAAATATAGAAACAAAATAATGTTCGAAAACCGGTCCCTGAATGTCCCCGGGCTTTATAAGAAAATTCTTACCTCTACACAAGAACATCCACATATAGAGGAAGCAGATAAAACATCAGTACTACTAAACCCAGTCTACTTCAATAACAACCCTATTGGTTTCTTTGATGGTGCAACATCAACAAACAAGTGTGGTATAGGTATTTACTTAAAAATCACACCCGGACACAACATCCAAGCACATTTTGCTGGAGGAACATGGAACAATATGAAAGCTGAGTTGATGGGATTATGGGGACTCCTACTTCTTGTCACACACTTCTCTTTCAAGAATTTAATGGTGGCAGGGGACTCAAAGGTCACCATTGATTGGATAAGTGACAAAGCCAATCTAGATATAATCTATCTTAGCCATTGGAAGGATAATATTAGCTCACTAAAGCAAGGCTTTGAAACATTAAACTTTATGCACATTCACAGGCAGTTTAATAAAATTGTGGACAATCTATCCAAGAAAGCTCTCAAGGATAAACTAGGGTGGCTATATTTTGAAGAGAATGTCCATGGAACTATAATTAGAGACGTGAAACTACATATCCTATAAGGTGACATCAAACATAAATACTATTGGGATATAAAGTACAATAGATAAATAAAGTAACCTCAGGTTTCTGCCGGAGCAGAAAAGGACTATTCCATTCATGGAAAAAATGTCTAATGTAATTGGAAGTTTCATTTGATTCTAATAAGAATAACAGTGGAACTGTTTTTTTCGTGTGAAAAAAAAATAAACAAAGGATTTTCAATAAAATTATAAGTGTAGCTAGTCGGGAGTAGATATAGTTTATTGTGGCTATTGGATAATGTTGGACGAACAAATAGTGTTGAGCGATACCTTAAATTATACATTTGAAAATAAAACCCATATCGATGTGATACACCAACACCAATAATACTATTACACCCATCTCCTTCCACTTTTGCCACCTTTCCGGAGTATATATATTCTATATATATATAAAAGGTCATGGTTAAGTAAGACACTAAATTGGTGTATCAGATCATTTTGTTTGTGGGATAAGAGGATAAGAGATCTGTTAAAGTTTATGGAGGTATACATATACATACCCTACCTCCTTTTGGATTTGAACTTGTGGCTTCTTACGAGGAATTAAATGTTCTTAACCATTAGGCACAAGGTGGAAAAATCTATGGTAACTCATATGTCCAAGGCACATTAGAGAATATCACTATAATCCTTAGAAAGAAGAATATACAAACCATTTTTCAACCCCCTAGAATGATTAGGAATCTCCTTAGTTCAGTGAAGGACCTAGTGAACCCTAAACTACAAAAAGGGGTGTACAACATCCCCTGCTCATGTGGTCTAAAATACATTTGTGAAACATGTAGATCATTTCAAGTTAGAATTAAAGAACAAAAAAATGCAATTACTCATAGTCATGAAAAGTCCTCAGCTTTGGATGAGCACTCTATGAAGACAAAGCATCACATTTGTATTGAAAATGCTAAGATTCTTGCAAGGTAGGATCACTTATCCAAAAGAATTATTAGAGAGGCCATGGAAATTGTTAAGGAAAACAAATGCTGAATAGGGATGATGGCCTAAAGCTAAGGAGATATTGGCTCCCCATTCTTCATTATTAATCTTTAGTGTGACTTTTTTGTGTTTGTTCTTTTTCTTTTTCTTTCGAGTCTTTTTATTATTTGAGTATGTTTTGTTTGTTTAAAAAGTTTTAGGGTTGTCTTATTATTTCTTTTTGTGTTTTTTTTTGTTTATCTTTTGTTTCTTTTGTTTTGTTTAATTCTTTTTTTATGTTTTTATTATTTTTCCTTTCTCTTTTTTGTGTCTTGTGCCTGGATGATGGATTGCATATGGCAAGACTGAAAGGTGGACAATATGTATATGTTTCAAAACACAGTGAATCCAAAAATCTATAATAATAGTAAATCAACTCAATTAATTGTGAGGACAACCATCACCCATTACTATCCACTAATATAAGTTGGTTGATCACCCTTATTCAAAGAAAACCACCCTTATTAAAAAAAAAANTTTTTCAAAGCACTACTATAGTTAATTATGGGTTTCCATCCACTATTGAAAATGTGACAACTAATCATTTATAATTCAAACAATGTCAAGTCATCTCCAAGAGATGATGTTATCTTATGAATTGTGATTGGTTTTTATAAAATTGATTTTGGTGATACATGTTTTATTTTGAGACCATTTTTTAACCTCAAAATTCCCCCAATGAAACATTTATTTTCCTTTCACCATCTTTAACATTTTCTTAACACATGTACACATTTATACAATATTTAAAAAATTCATTCTACTATACAATATAATGCTTATTAACATTGTGTCTCCTCACAAAATAACAAAGAACTATGTACATGTTCCCACAATACCTCCTAATTTCCCATTATTATAGGATACAATGTTTATATAAGATTGTGACTTGTTTGTAAAAGAAGGAAGAATTATTTACTAAAAAATTGTGTAAAAGATAGATCTATTTTGATGTGGCAAAAGATTTCAAAGTTATTGGGTAAAGGATTTCAAAACTATTAAGTAAGAGGGTCTTATTTTGCTATTTTTATCTTTAACATATAATGTAATAATAATATATCTTTAACATTTAAAAATATATATATATATTATTGATACATTTCATTGCACTTTTATATTTTAACATTGCATTAAATATCATTTTGAATCTTGTATATTAATTTCTCTTTTGTCTTGAATTTTTTTTTTTCTGTTTTTAAAGCTTAAATCCATGTATATTCACTTTTACATTACATTGTTAAATGTTTCTTTTTAATTTGTATATTAATTTCTCTTCTCTTGAAACATTGATTTTGTCCATCTCTTCCCCATAAAACTTGACTCATATATGTACACTTATACATCATATTTTATGATTTTTATATTAATTTCAAAATCAAGTTTTAAAACGCAGTCATTAGAAATAGGTCAATTTGAAGATAAAATTTATGAAAGGAACTTAAAATTAAAAAAAACACATATTCTAGAATTGATAAAAAAAAATTGTCAAAACTTTTACAACGGTATTTACAATTTTATACAAACACGCTATTATTTGAAACTTTTATGAGATTTTATACAACACTCATGTGTTTTTTAACAGTCAAATGCACTCCCTCCTACTATGTAGATTTATATATCTTCTCTATTTCCACATAAACTCTAGTCACATTTTCTCTATATGTTCTCTATTTCCACATAAACTCTGGTAACATTCAAAACAGGGCATGGCAGCGGACTTCATGGCCCCAAGGTTCTTTCTACCAGGGCATGGCATGGCCCCAAGGCTCTTGCTATTACAGTAACGTCACATACTGGCCAAAGTGTTCTTCTACAGTGGTGTATTTCACAACCAAGTACAGTTAATCGGCTTCCACACCTTCAACTCCAATTTTGAAGTTGGTTTGGTCTCCCTTAATGAAAAATGAGTATCATAATGACAATAAAAGACCTGCAGCAAATGGTGCTTATGTCTCAAGAATGCCCACCATGAATTTCTAAAGTTTAAGTCAATTTTCCTACTTTTCCATCTTGACAAAATTCTTCAACCAATTATAGAACTTTAAATAAATAAAAGTTGTGTTGTATTATGTGATAACAATGGGAATAAAATTGAGAATAAAATTGAGTTGCAAGTTTGAACTTCTAACCTGTAATTAATTTGAGAAGTTGGTCTTCCTATATAAAAAAAAAATCTGAAGAGTTTTGTCGATCTTCTTTTCCCACAAGACCACAAGCTCGTTGAAGGATAAAGTATTGGGAGGAGGCCTGAAATGTAGGGTCATGTTCAGAGTTCTCTCATCATCCACTGCTTTGATTGTGAAAATTCCAATGTCCTCCTCAGTCATAAAAAAATAGTTGCATATAATTCAGAAACCAAATATTTAAGTATGAAAAATTAATTATACATAAAATTTGAATTGTTCTGAAGATTGCAAATACCAATTAATGTTTTTATATACGCACCTTTGGCATCCCCATTTCCAAGTAACAACTTTATCTCTAGGAGGAACTCGAAGTCCCCACTGCCCGAAATTTGAGACAAAAATCTCAGTAAAGTTGTTGCAGCAAATGTATGTATAAGGAATGCCTTGGCCTTCAATTGCACGATGAAACTCAACTTTTACTGCAAAGTACAAACTCTTTGCAGGCTCCACTTGAAAGTCACTGTGTTTATCTTTTATTTCAATACCAAACGCGACCTATAATCAATAGGCAGACACCAAAACCTAATTTGCATATTATATATATGAAAATTATTACCAATGTAAGACCAATTACAATGGGAATGAAGTTAACCAAGTCCCCCAATGATCCATTCACCTCTGGCCATTGCTTTACAATGCAGATTGCTCTTGAATCTTACCCAGAATCTTCTATAACTTGGCTCTGGGAATGCTAACGGGTGCTCACCGTCATTTTCGACAAAGATTTCTCTATATCAACCACTTTCCTGAAAATTTGTATCAAAACCCAATGGATTTTGTTGGATTTCAAATGGCATATATGCAAAACTCATTCTGCAATTAATATAAAAAAATGAAAAGCATAACCATATGTGTGGTCGCGGCCTTTGGTGCGTCTGTTCCCTGGATGAATGATATAGGGAAGAAACTGCCATGGGAAAGGAGTCTCGTTGTCTTGGAGGTTGAGGCCAAGGTCCTGGAATTGGAAAAGATATTTTCAAGATCCTTGAATGGCGATGGAAATGGTAGTTTTTCCTCAAGAAATGGAGGGGGGAGCCGGCCCCTGTGTTTAAGATGCTTGCGAATTATCCAAGGTACCGAAAATATGGTCCAGATAATAGAGATGTGTCATTGGAGACGGTGGCAACAAAATCAATTTGATCTAAGCTTATCACTGATAGCAAAGAGATAAGGAGAGATAGGGAATTTAAAACAAAGAGATAAGGAGAGATAGGTAATTGACAGTAAAGAGATAAGGAGAGATAGGATAGATGACAGGTGGACAAAGATGGTGGTCTCCAAAAAAACCTGTCAACCAGTTGACAGTTTTCATGAAAAGCTATCTTTAAGATATACCTTCCGCATAATTAAAATAACAAATTAGTCTCCCAAAAACTAAGTTAAAGATTATAATTTCAAGGACTATGGTTTCTTGCAGGCGGTGAAAGCACCCATACCCATAAACTACTCTTGTGGATGTGTTGTTTACATTGCTCATGAACAAAGATTGTGAATTAGAAAAGACCCATGGTGGGTACTTGCAAGCACTTGCAAAATAAGTCTACAAGCATCTGCAAGGGGTCATGTCACCATTGCAAGTTGGTGAGTATTTGCAGAGGATTGTGAATCGGAACAAAACTTGTATTTGGGATTTCAACTAAATTGTTCTTGTGGAATGACGTTTTGTAAATGCAGGCATAGTGAAGTTGAACATCTGTGAAATTTCACTTAATAAATCGCATTATGGTCCATCTGCTAGCTTCGATTGCTAACTCTATTTTTGTCTCTAGATATATTCATATTTTGTACATTGTCACAAATTTGAGAGTTTAGTTTTGCAACTCTATAGTTGCGCAGCGATGTTCTGTGGATAATTTTAAAACAAAACATTGACAGGTTCAGTTATAACAAATAATGTGTGTCATACTTTAAAATTGTTTTAAAATATGTTGAGCAGTTTTACAGAATTATTTAAATAATATATACCTCTTGGATGTGCATATATTATCTCTTCCTCGTAGCATTTCTTTCTTTTACAAAGAAAATATCTTACAGAAGAATTACAGAACTAAGATCTTATAAATGGCCTTATGTCTCATATTGATATAACCTCCAGGATAAATTTTGTGGCTTCATTTGATCAGTTGTCAAATTTGTTTTTATGTCCATGAATTTCTCTAGCATAGGTAAATGTTCACCATTACACAGAAAATAATAGTACCAATAACATATGGCAACATGATGGACAGACGCACCTTATCAATTCCCTTCCTCACTTTGAGCAATTGAGAAAGAATGGGATATAGTATCACCAAACTCCACATGCCACATAACAATTCTCCACACATAGAATTGAAGGATTATGTACCTTCATTTATGTCAAGTGTTGTTGCAATCACTGTGGCAACCGAGAACGTCATGACCAGCATTACCAGAGAAATGAAAAGAGGCGATGCAGTTATTTTATAGGGGCTTGCATTTTCTGTTTCTGAACTCTTGGGTGTGACTGAAAACCCTGTTTCTAACAACCCAATAGATATGAAGAATGCTTCCAGAGTGCCCAATAGGAAAAACCCAATAGATATGAAGAATGCTTCCAGAGTGCCCAATAGGAAATAGGATGTGTTTGATACCCACCAAAACCACTCGTCACTCCACCATTGTTGAAAACTTCCATGAGTAGCGCACCAATACTCTAGAAAGCTCATTCCATGCTGGAAACACATTTCTGATAGAAACCAAATACTCTTTGGGTCTGAAACATTTATGCATTTCCGTGATAAAATTAAATGATAAGATTCCAAAAGAAAACTCCAATGGTGGTGTATAGAATCTCAAAGAGCTAAAAAAATGATCATGAGATAACATACCTTAGGAGTAAGTGACTTGGAAGACAACAAACAAGCAGCATGCAATATCGCATACAACACTACCAACACTGAAATGCCCGCATAAAACATAAAATTGTAAAGATAAGTGATTCTTTGCAAAAACATGAGCCTTTGGAAACCATAAAACGGAGAGGATAGACAGAGTAAAATCTTAGCCAATCCACAAGCTATATGTTTCCTTTGCATTAAACAATCTAAGGGAGTGGCAGGTGCCACCCCCTTAAATGCAGGTCGAGTAGGCCAGAAGTAAATAGACCTCCAACCCAGACAGTGTATTTTGAATCCTGTCAATGCATCTTATGTGCTTGAACTATATCTCATCCAATCTATTACATCATTGCAAAGATGTACATTGCATCAAAAGCTTAATATCATTTTCTTCTTTACCGTCATATAATTAATACTAAACACAAAATATCAGAGGAACTAGATTCTAACAAAACATACATAACATATCCACTAATAGAGTCCTCTGGCACATTAAGAATTCAAAGTCAGATCTCTGGAGTCCTACTCATCTTTAGTATATATTTAAAACTCAGGAAGATTAAACTTTATCCAAAAGATATGCCCTCATTGTTCAATCATTTAGTCTAGATCTCAAGAATAGTCATAAGCATGACAGAGCAATGCATAATCAACAATTTCAACAGTGAGAACTTCTACCCATCAAAGTTCAAGATGCACATGCCTCTCTTAGAAAGAGAATTTTAGGAGAATCGTAAAAAGTTTAAGACCGGGCTTATTTCCACATACTCAATCATGAAATGGGAGTCGATCAGGGTTATTAATACACATATAATAATGAAATGGAAATGGAGAGATAGAAAACCCCTTGTCACAATATTGTTGAACCTTATGGGATTCCCAGCTACTACCTATAAACAGTACAAAGGAACCAAAAGGAAGCTTGGGACACTATGTCTCAATGTTTCAAACACAGGAAATCACCATAGGTTGTATTTGTGTAGGAAATTAGCTTAGCTGAAGATAATAGAGGGAGAGTCCATTACATCGGACATAAACAATTCCAAGTCTGTTAAACCAGCTAGTGCTAATAAGAGCATATGTTTCAGAAGATGACAGCATTATGACTCTTACAAGAAGTCTTCTAGAACGTTATGGGAGTCTTGTTTTCTCTCTTGGAAATGGTTATGGTCTTATGTTATTTACAGGAATCAAGTTTCAACTTATTGACAAAGAAGGATATGGGGCGGAAGGACATGAGTTTATACAAGAGACATTCACAACCTTATAGGGTGGAGGAAAGACAAGCGCCTAGGAGAATGTCACTTTAAATACTGCAAGCCACCCAAGTCCATGATTTTACTGCAAGAATCCAGGACACTTTGTCAAAGAGTGTCCTAAGAACGCAACAGATGCTATGTTTCACAAAAGTCCAGGGGTGGGGGCACAATTTTGGGGACATGACTGGAAATACCCCCAATTTTCAGGGGACGATAACATAAATGAAATGGAGAACAACCCAAGAAACTGAACGTATAAACAAATATCAAAATATTTCAAAAAAAAACAGAGGTATTTTTTCTATAATGTCTTTTTCTTCATGCCATAAATTGTGAACTTTCTTTAAGATACTTTTCACCTGTGTTCGAAAAATTATTATTTACTGCATTATTTGTTTTGGCACCATAGAATAAATTTTGATTTGCACCATAATGATTTTATTATCCTCTAATTCATGTATACGATGTCTTGTGACATGCACTATGAACTTTTGAGTGGCTTGTTTTTAATGTTCAATGTTCAAAGGTATGAAAATTAAAAAGGTTTAATATAATGGAGAAATCAAACTCTTTCTAGTAGCAAATAAAAACTTCAATTTTATCTATAGCTATTTTTGTGTTCGTTAATTTAAATTATATTTTTTAGAGTTATTTAATTGTTCCTTTCCATTACATATATCTAACAAGTTCATTGTGTATATTTGAGAGAAGTTATAATTTAAATTATATCTATTCATTTTGTTTTGTAAATTGAGTTTAAGTTTAGCTTGGGTAGTTGAGAAGAATAATTTGTCATGTCCATCCAAATTTATTTTACACAAGTGACATATTGAGTTTATAAAGTTGAAGAAAAAAAAATCTATTATTTTTAGTAACCTAGTATTACTTCTTTTTTTTTAATATCTTATAAACTAATATTAAAATTTAAAAAAAAAATAAACCTGAGTATTGAGTATTGACTGAGTTTTATACCTCCCTTCCCCAAGAGTTGTTGTCTTCATAGTGGAAACTGCATAAATCTAGAGTTAAGGGAAGAACTATTGTGCATGATTTGTCCACTCCCTAACCCTGACAGGGCAGATTGTTGAAGTATAGGAGAAAAACCTTGTTCTGAATTATTGCCTTCCAACCTCTCTCCTCATCATATACATACCAACACAATGGAAATAATTATTTATCTTCACGTGCAAATGGCTCAGGAATATGAAATAATACTTTCATGGTTTATAACCCTGCAGAGCATCTCTTCGATGGACACACCATATTCCACAAAGGGCCTTGAATCCCATCCAAGCCTTTGAGTAATACCTACAAAACCTTGCAATATATTAATAGTCTTTCTTTCTGAATATACATTTATATGTATTATATTTTGAATATTTACCAGTGACAATGGAACAACTTAAAGGTTGAACTGTAGGAGGACATGATTTTTTATCATTCACATCGTATAGAAAAACGATCCTATTTCTGTAAAGATCACCCTTATCAACATTGCCAAATACTTGTGGAAATTGAACAAAGGCCACGTTTCTCCAAAGTTTGGATCCATGAAAAAACACGTAGCACGTCAGAGATCCTGGGAATCATTAATATACATATCACAGTCCATATTTAAGATAAAATGGCTACCAAAGAATACTTTGACACTTGAAGCTGGAAGCATGCATAGTCCTCTGGTCATTGCTTTACAATGTAGATTACTCTTGAATCTTACCCAGAATCTTCTATAACTTGGCTCTAGGAATGCTGACGGGTGCTTACCGTCATTTCCGACAAAGATTTCTCTATATCGACCACTTTCCTGAAAATTTGTATCAAAACCCAATGGATTTTGCTGGATTTCCAATGGCATATATGCAAAACTTGTTCAGCAATTAATATCAAGAAAATGAAAAGCATAATCGTACGTATGGTCGCGTCCTTTGGCACGTATGTTCAGTGGATGGATGATATAGGGAAGAAACTGCCATGGGAAAGGAGTCTCGTTGTTTTGGAGGCCAAGGCCAAGGTCCTGGAATTGGAAAAGCTATTTTCAGGCTCCTTGAATGGCGATGGAAATGGTAGTTTTTCCTTTAGAAATGGAGGGGTAGCCGGCCCCTGTATTTCAAATGCCCGTGCATTATTCAAGGTACCGAAAATATGGTCGAGATAATAGAGATGTGTCATTGGAGGCGGTGGCAATAAAATCAATCTAATCTGAGCTTTCATTGACAGCAAAGAGATAAGGAGAGATAGGGAACTAACAACAAAGATATAAGGAGAGATAGGGGTAACTGAGAACAAAGAGATAAGGAGAGATAGGATAGATGGCAAGTGAAAAAAGATGGTGGTTTTCGAAAAACCTATCAATTAGTTGACATGTATTCATAAAAACCTATCCCTAAGATATGTTTTAACAACAAAGATATAAGGAGAGATAGGGGTAACTGAGAACAAAGAGATAAGGAGAGATAGGATAGATGACAAGTGAAAAAAGATGGTGGTTTTTGAAAAACCTATCAATTAGTTGACATGTATTCATAAAAACCTATCCCTAAGATATGTTTTAGGCATAATAATGGAATGAACAGTGTCATCATTTGCACAAATGATTTACATAAAACAACTCAACATCCAAAGTATGGTCGTATCATTAGTTATCAGCACTCACAAATTAAACATTCCCATAATTGAGATCATTCACTGAATTAGAGGGCAAGCCACATTGAAGGAAGGAGACACATTCTTAATGGTCCATGTAAGGTTGGAGGGTAGAAGAAAACTTGTTCGACATCAATTTCCTTCACCACTCAATTTCTTTAGAAGTTTGACAACACTCAACACTTCCTCACATTTTTCCCAATTGAATCATGTCCATGAATTATCAAATGGCATGTTGGTTTGTGATTTATTAAACCGAGATCAATTGAGCATGAAGGAGTAGGGAAATTATCTCAACTCCTTAATTCATCTGTAAGAAACCAATATCCAAGGCACAAATAGCTAAAAAAGTGAATCACTCTAGAATTAATGATCCGGATTATTTTCGCCACGAAATGAGAGCAGAGATATAATAAAGAAATGAACATAGATATCGCGGATATCCAATAATATAACAGAAACGTATCAAAGATGCAACCATAAACATATAGATACAGTAATACATGATTTCTATTAATGAAATAAATGTACAGAGACTATAAAAATACAGAGTGAAAGACTCGCTAGAATAGTGGCAGCTTATCTCTGAGAAGAGATGTGACAGCTACTCGCATTCGCACAAAGATGATTACAATGAGGCTTTAAAGGCCTTTTTACAATAAATGGGAATGTCAAAAACCCTAGACATCCAAAAACCTACCCTAGGAGATGAAGCGCAAAAAGTCATGTGGGCCCCGTTTGGGTAAGTCAGTACATCAACTTCCTGGGGTCGTAACTTTTGCATACAATCTTCGTTTGATGCATATGATACATCGTTAGAAAGACCTATCTGAGGACTACAATTGTTGATAGCTAATATTATGGAGACATTCACCAACCGGTTGATTCCCAAAAAATGTCGTTTAGGGCCTCAAAACGGCTCTAGAAGTTCAGGACCCAAAAAACTGTCAAAAATAGTAAATTACCAAAATTGCCAGAAAACTGTTTTGAGCCAGTTGGAAAAGGTGGGTGGCCATCGATATCCACCTGGATCAATCCTCCCTCCTTAGGAAACAATGGTCTCCATTGTGTTGAGTGCCTGGGGGAGAGGGAAAAGTATTTGTTGAATATGCATCTTGATGAGCTGCTTTCCTTGTTGGAAAAGTTGTGTTTCTTAGCTTGTTGAAGGTTGTCACGAACCTGTTGAGGTTGAGTCTGTTCAACAAGTCGAGCTACATGAGAGGACTATGTGCAGAAGGAATCTTTGTGCTTTGTTGCAACCTTGTCGACCTACTTATGTTGGATAGACGGTGCTTGGGGCGAGGCTGTAGTGGTTGCAGTGTCCTTATGTTCCCCTTTTGAACAGATTGTGAAGAAGTTGAATTTTGTAGTATGAGATACTACCTTGTAGCACTGTTTAGGTGGAACAATAGTCGGAACTACCTCCGATATTTTGTAGAGATGACCCCCCAGAGAAACAATGACACTGCGGGATCGAGACTCATAAACAACATTACGTCTCCACATATATGGTTGGCCCAAGAGAACATCACATACATCCAATGGGGCAACATCACATAATACCTTATCCTTAAAGGGTTGGATGTCGTATGACAATCGATACTGTTGGTTGACATGGAGATCTTGTCTCTGGCGAAACCATCCGATGTTGTATGGTTGCAGGTGTGGTGTTGTCAACAATCCCAACTGTTTGACAACCTTTGTTGAGATGAGGTTCTTCTGGCTTCCGCTATCAACAATAAAATCCAACGGGGTTCCCTTCACCCACATCTGTGAATGAAAAAGGCACTCTCTCTCTTCAGGATCTGTTGGTTCTTCTAGTTGAATTGTTGCGGTCGCGACAATAGAAGTGGGGTCTGCATCGATGATATGTCTTTTACCAGTATTTTCAGAGTCATATTATGAATCAGGGTTTGGCTCCTTGTCTTTGATCTCAGCCACCAATGACTGTTTTGAGCGACATTCATCGTTGTTGTGCCAAGGGCTTTTGTGAAAATCACACCATTTTCTAGTGTCCTTATTTGTCTTCCCGTGACCCTTATTTTCCTGTGGCTTGGACTGGTTTTTGGGGGACTGTTTGTTAGGGTCGTCTTTATCATACTTTGGTTGTTGCAGATTTGCAGACCCAAAATTTCGTTTGTTCTGGTGCTTAAATTTATGCTCGATTTTAACAGCATATCAATAAGCAACACTGAGTGATGAGATGTCCAGAAAATCCATTTCAGTTTGGATGTATTTGTGTAGAGCCCCACGGTATTTCAGAACCAAATGTCGTTCGAAGTCTTTGACACACATCTTGGTGTGCAAGGTATGGAAGGTATTGGTGAACTTTGAAACTATTTGGCCCTTCTCTTGCCGCAGTGTGGTCCATCTCACATAGTGGTCCTCATAGTTGCCAATAGGGTAATGTTGTTCATTTACCGCATCCACAAAAAAATCCCAAGTGGGCTCTGTTCATATTATGGTAGCTGTGGTAGGTATTTAACCCCACGTGTAAACTTGATGAGAATAGAATATTCTAGGAAGCAAGAAGAAACCCTAATTAATTGGTTAATAACCCTAGAAGACAAGTCAGCTCAAGAGAATGACTTGTATTATGTTATTATCCTCCAAGAGAAGAAGTCGACTAAAGGAAATATTATATACTAAAGAATTAGTACCTAGAATGAGAAGTTGGCCCAGGCAGTCTGCCAGAATTAGTATGAATACAGGAGGTCAATCTTCATTCTGGCTAGTATTCTCAGAACTGCAGAAGCAACACTTGTGTGCACTGCAATTGGCCAGTCTGTGCGCAAGTTTGGAGGAGAGTTTTCGTTGCAGCGACTGCAGCTAGTAGATTTCAGTTTTGGACTCTCTCTTGGTTATGGTTTGGACTCTCTGATCAACTCTTGTTACTCTTGTTTGCTGCGCTATCCTTGGAGAGAGGTGCAGTATCTTGTTTAGCTATCTAGCCTAGGGTTTTCTTCCGGAATGATTCTCTGTCAAGGTTAAGGTGCTCGGGGGTGGCTTCGGCCTATGGTTGGGTGACAATAGTGATATTGTTTATGGTTAAACAAGCACATCCATCATATTCTAACAGGTTATGGGCACACACCTCCTTCATTCAGTCTAACCACTGGAAGAGAGCATAGCCATAAGGATACTAAACTTGTTGAAGAACCATCGCCAAGGTTTCTAGCAAGAGCAGTTACCAAAGAACTGTCGCTAGGGTTACTAGCAAGTGCAGTTGTTGAAACCCTAATCATCTCATTGAAGCACCTTAAGTGAAGGGATTGACCTAATTTCTGGATAGACTAGTGCACCCTAGCCTAGCGCATCTCTTGGTACTCTCAGCAAGCTAAGACATCAAGTTTGAGTTTTTGGTCAAATCTAGGGTTGACCAAATCAAAGAAACCATGACTTACTATATGAAGTCAGAAAACAAGTTAGATGGGGCTTCTAACTTCGGAGCATGGAAGAAAAGGATTGATCTCATCCTTGCCAAGAATAAAGTGTTGGATAACGTGAAAGGAAAGATCATGGAACTAGAGTTTGAAGAAGGAAAAGCGAAAGAACCTCAGAACGTTGCAGTTTTGGAGAAGTTCAAAGACAATGACATCAATGCCATGAGTATCATAGTGGATTCTATAAAATATCACTTGATACCCTACATCTCCCATCTTGACTCATCCAAGAAGATGTGTGATGCCCTAACAAACCTCTTCTCAGTCAGAAACATTGGACAAGTAATGAGTCTGAAGAATGAGCTTTGTGACATGAAGATGAATGATGATGACAACATACTTTGTGAGAATCTCTCAGTTAAGAGATCAACTACAAGTTATTGAAGAGATCATTTCAGAGAAGGAACTGGTAAACATAGTACTCAATGGTCTTCCCAAGACATGGGATGCATTTGCCGCAAGCATGAACATAAGGAAGTAGTATCCTACATTTGAAGAACTTCGAACTTTTTGTGCACAAGAAGAATCAAGGATCAATGCAAAAGAGAAACCCCAAAAGAAGTACGATGATCAAGCCTTCACAACAAGGTTCAAAGATTTCAGGAATAAAAAGAAGTTTGGCTCCAGGAAGAAACCATATGTCAAGAATAAAATGCTTCAATTGTCGAAAGTATGGTCACTACAAGAATCATTGTCCCGAGTTAAAGAAAAGGAAGGAAACACACGAAGCATCAGTTGTCGAAGAAAGAGAACCCTCAAAGAAATCCAAGAAGGACAAAATAGACTTCTTCTTCTAAGACAAGGTAACAATACTCTTCATAGTTCTTGTATATACCATGTTTTTTGTGCATATCTTGTGTATCTATTTCCTAGAAGATAATATGTTCCAATAGAAACTATACCTATGGAAAAACAACAAGATAAGGTTTGTTATCACTATGACTACAAGTCAGACAATACACATGAAAGTATGAAGTACATCAACAACCCCTGGTAACAATTCATGTGGAAGTTATTACATAAGTAACAGCTGCAAGATAAGCCGAAATCAGAATCAATCTTGAAGAAACCTAGAAGAAGTAAAGACAGAAAGAAGTCAGCAATCAAGAGGAAATTGGAGAAAGACTTATGACACTTTGCAGAAGGCAATAAGGATGCAGACGGAAGCGTGGACTCTGTTAGATGGAGGGATCCAATTATATATTTCCAAAAGAAGAGCATGCATTCATACATGAAGCAAGGATTAGGAGGGAGCTAATCCTATGATCCATTAAAGATGATGGAGTATATATCCATGGTAGCAGCCATGAAAAGCAGTACGTGTTCAGTTTGACTTTAGAAGAAGCCTTCTTCGAAACGAAGCCTTAAAGTATCCCTGGTTTTCCATCCACATCCATGATCCTATGATGAAAGAAAGAAGTGGAATCTTCAAGGCATGGAATCTATAGAAAACTCCATGGACCCAAGAGCTAAAGAGAAACATGAGGAAGAACATGAAGAATCCAAGAAAGAAAATCCAAAACAACCAGTCATTGTATCAAGAATCACAAGACCACCAGCCTGATATGAACTCATTAAAAGCAATCAATCAAAGGAACTGAAAGTTTTGATGAAGAACAGTGTATGGAATACTTATGAATGAAAGCATTGCAAGATCCAGAACTAGAGGTTCACCCAGATGGAGGGAGAAGACTATGATGATTGTTTGTTCCAGTAAACCAGATATACCTTTACATGAGCCATTATATCAGCCGCAATATCCATGGTTTGGAGTTTACATCAGATGAATGCAAATATTGTTCTCCAGAATAATTGAACAAAGAACGTATGTAGAACAACCTCAAGGATTTGAGGTATACCAGGAAGAGACCTTTGTATGCAAATGGAAGAAGACAACTTGGTGGAGAACCTCCAATGCACAACAAAAGCGTGGTGAAAAACCTTCTATAACAGAGATACTGTATCAGAATGGTTACTCAGAACTCAAGGATGATGGATTGCCAATGTATGACAAAGCTCTCATGATGGCAGAAGAAGTACCACTTGGATATGTTCCAGTTTGACCCTTGCCACGATGTTATGAGCTAGCAGGAAACAAAAGGTGAATCCAACAATGATATACTAAAATGATCAGAGCTATATGAAGCCTTCAGAGAAAACAAGTGTTCCATAAAGGCCAAAATACATTGAGATCAAGCACTACATTCTCTGTGATGAAATCCAGAAAAGAGAAAGTGGCTCACCAATATATATCTCCACAGATGAGCAGATAAGCAGATATTTTGGTAAAGCCTCTGTCCAAAATGAAAGAGTTTGCGTACTCAAGCTGGAGCTCGTGGAGACGACTTCCTTATTGAAAAAGGAAGAGATGACTCCTAGGTTGGGAGGGAGCACTTATTCATGGACAGTCATTTTTCAGTTCGAAAAATGGTCCAGGGTGAGCGGTTTCTTTCTAGTTTGGAAAGTGGTTTGAGATTTCTGACGGACAGGCATTCTCCAGTTTGGAAAATGGTCCAGATCGAACAGTCATTTTTGTAATGAAAATGGTTCGATGGATTTTTGATGTACCATAGACAACGATTCCCCTTGTGGTTAACATGGGGAATGGTCTAGGACAAGATCTCTTCTTGAAGGTCACTCTCAGTAGTGGTCAAGAAGACTGGTCTTCCTCGTCGGACAATCATTCTTTCGAAGCTCACAGTTGTGAGCAGTTTCGAAGAATGGTTTGTTTTGGAGGTTGGTGCAGGACAGTCATTTCCTTAGGAAATGGTCCGGACAGTCATTCCTTAGGGAAGATTCATTCTCTCCAGGTTTCACTTTGTTTAGTGAAGGAGGAATGGTCCAGATAGGTGAATGGTCTAGGTTCAACAATCAGGGATAGGCATTCCCTAGGGAAGATTCATTCTCTCCAGGTTTCACTTTGTTTAGTGCCAAAGGAATGGCTCGAATAGGTGAATGGTCCAGGCTCAGAAATCGAGAAAATTATTCTTCCTTTCTTGAGAAGAATAGTCCAGATAGCTCATCATTGATGTTTTACCCTCTTAGGGTAGATTCTCTTCCAGATCTCACAGATGTGAGTGGAAGAATGGCTCAGATGATTCAGTTTATATCATAACAATGTTTTCTTTGCAGGTTGATGATATGATCATTATGGAGACTATATGTCTCCAAACATTAGATGTATACTACTGTGGTGGATGTGTTCCATTGATTGTGACTATATGTCACTGATCAAGTATCTGTGTGCTACTTGGTATGGCAGTGTACCACTGGATTGTAGTTGTGTACTACTATGGATAGACACAATTGTGTTCTATCGAATGACATTGTTCTGATTACCCTAAAAACTATCAGAAATGTTGGAAATGAGTATCAGCTAGATGGATGATCAATGGACAGATATTCCCCAAACGGAAAATGGTCCAGGACATGTATTCTTCTAGGTCAATATGTCTGGATTAGAAGAATGGCTCTTATGTCACTCTATGGAGTGAGTGACTTATCCAGCATCATGTCTGATTACTCAGATGGAGTATGGTTTCGAGAGATGATGCAACTGATGACATTGAATGTGATGATGGTGCTCATGATCTAATCATGAGTTAGTATATATGACTATGTTGATGCTACCGGGTAAATGGTATGTTTTTGCTCAAGACCATTACCTTCAATACCTCCCTAGCTAGGAGGGAGTATTGATATTATGGTAGTTGCATGAGGTAGTTACCTCCACGTGTAAACTTGACGAGAATAGAATATTTCAGGAAGCAAGAAGAAACCCTAATTAATTGGTTAATAACCCTAGAAGACAAGTCGGCTCAAGAGAATGACTTGTATTAGGTTATTAGCCTCCAAGAGAAGAAGTCGGCTAAAGGAAATATTATATACTAAAGAATTAGTACCCAGAATGAGAAGTCGGGCCAGGCAGTCAACCCAGGTAGTCTGCCAGAATTAGTATAAATACAGGAGGTTGATCTTCATCCTAGCCAGTATTCTCAGAACTGCAGAAGCAACACTTGTGTGCACTGCAGTTGGCCAGCCTGTGCGCAAGTTTGGAGGAAAGATGCCGTTGCAGTTGCTGCAACTAGAAGATTTTGGTTTTGGACTCTCTCTTGGTTATGGTTTGGACTCTCTGATCAACTCTTGTTACTCTTGTTTGGTGCGCTATCCTTGGAGAGAGGTGTGTTATCTTGTTTGACTATCTAGCCTAGGGTTTGCTCCCAGAATGATTCTCTGTCAAGGTTAAGGTGCTCGGGGGTGGCTTCGTCCTATGGTTGGGTGACAATAGTGATATTGTCTATTGCTAAACGAGCACATCCATCATATTCTAACAGGCTCAACCCCATATATTCCAGACTCCTTTGTGGAACTTTGCTCCCAATAAGTTTCCCACCAATGTTTGACATGGGGGAGAGCTTTAAGGAGTGCGAAGGGGATCTTTTCCCTATCGCAAAAATTATGAACAGAGAAATAACCTTCTAACAGATTTAACCATTTATCTAGGGCATCTGCATCTATCTGACCTTCAAATACGGGAATATCAAAATTAGCATGTACCTTGACAGGGGAGGTGCTTCCAAAGTGGTTGTTTGATGAATATGCACCTATTGTTATCGACAGACATTGAAGGACGTGGGAAAAATTCTCCATCATTTCATCCCTCTGTCACGTGAGAGCTTGCTCAAGCAACAGATTGATAGGATCGTTTGCTCCGTCGTTTTTGTTTTCTTCCACCATTGAGGGTTTCTGGGGCATGCGAGAGCAATTGTCTTCAAGAGAGACAAGATCGAGACCCAACTTGCTATACTCGAACCTCGTCGAGGACATGCAATGAAAAATGATTAAGAGTAGCTTGCTCTAATACCACTGATCTAGATTATTTTTGGCACGAAATGAGAGCGGAGATATAATAAAGAAATGCACAGAGATATCGTGGATATCCAATAATATAACATAAACGTATCAAAGATGCAACCATAAACACAGAGATATAGTAATACACAATTTCTATTAATGAAAGAAATGTGCAAAGACTGTAAAAATATAGAGTGGAAGACTTGCTAGAATGGTGGCATCTTATCTCTGAGAAGAGATGTGACGGCTACTCGCATTCACAAGAAGATGATTAAAATGAGGCTCTGAAGACCTTTTTACAATAAACTGGAATGTCGAAAACCCTAGACATCCAAAAACCTACCCTAGAAGATGAAACGCCAAAAGTCATGTGGGCCCTGTTTGGGTAAGTCAATACATCAACTTCCTAGGGTCGTAACTTTTGCATACGATCTTTGTTTGATGCATATGATACATCATTAGAAATATCTATTAGAGGACTACAATTGTTGATAGTTAATATCAAGATTATATTAGTTGACTGGTTGATGCCAAAAAACGTCATTTATGGCCTCAAAATGGCTCCAGAAGTTCAGGACCCGAAAAACTACCAAAAATAGTAAATTACCCAAATTGCCGGAAAATTGTTTTGAGCCAGTTGGAAAAGGTGGGTGGCCACCGATATCCACCTAGATCAATTAATGATGAATAAGACACCCAACAATGTTGCATATACCATGTACGTATGTCATATAGCTACGTGCGACCTCTATTCTACAAGTAAATGGTCATATTTCATGTGGGAAGAAACAAACACCCAAGTGGGTAACCAGGTAAATGTGAAATCATCAAAGTAAGAATTAAATTGACTAAGCCAATGTGAAGTCAACCCAGGCAAGGATTAAATCGACCAGGTAAGAATTAAATTGACCAGGCCAATGTGAAATCACCTAGGGAGGAACGAGATCAACCTGGGCTAGTGTGAATTCAACCAAGCCAGTGTGAGATCAACTAGGTCAGTGGAACATCGACCAAGGAGAGTGGAATCGACTCAGAAGAATTGTAATCTAGAGGAAAGAGAAATCCATCCAACATCCAAAAATAAATTGAATTAGAAACTCCATAAACTATTGCAACAACTATGGAATGAAGTGCATCAATCTCCTATCTCATAAATCGATGAACGAAGGAGATTAAAGAGCTATTAGGATAGTTCTCTTTCTCACGGAGAATGTTACTAAGAAGGAAATCCTCAAAACCATAGCTAGTAAAGAATCATCATTGATTAAAGAACACATAACAACAATTAAATGACAAAGCAGTTCCATAAAAACTCATAGACATAAAAATAACATAGCATTTAACACAACATAGAGAAATCCATACATGACATAATGTTTACCTTGAAAACCTAAATGGGAAAACCAACTTCAAATTGATGCTCAATCTATTTTGACAATCTCTAATTACAATGTTATTCATGGCTCTATTCTGTTGGGTATGTGTTATATTGTTTGCATGTGTGTGTGTAGGCACGTCAAATTCGACAACTACATCTGACGATCCCTCTAGTAGTTCTCTTTGTGTTGTGTGGATTAGACGCTTTCCTAGGAGGGTCCCAGGGGGGGCAAGTATGCCCCCCCTGGTTACGCGCAGTGCCCCAAAATATTTTTTTTGGGCGGTTTTTGCTATTTTTAGCAGTTTTCTAAATTAATCCCGAATTAAGGGATTAGGGTTTTGGTATCTACGGAATACCTAAAAACATTGTATATATTGTATGGTGAATGGTGAAATTCGAAATAATGATTATAAGAAAGGTTTTCCCGGTTGAGGGTTTCCGGTATAAAATCTGTGTGTACTCTGTGTATGAGCCATTGATTAAATTATGTTTTTCTTAAGAATCTACATGCATTGCTTTACTTCACAGGTTTAAAACTTACTTGTGGTATCAGAGCTCGTTTTTTGCTTCAGAGGGACACCTTTGTTGTTTAGGGTTTGGCTCGGTCTTGATAGATCAAGTTTATCTTGGGTCTGTGATAAACCTGGGTTTAGTGGGAGCTTTTGCAGTGGTGATTTGAGTGCAGAAAGAGGAATGGCAAGCTCTTCTAGAATCGAGATAGAGAAGTTCAACGATAAAAACTTTGAGCTATGGAAGCTGAAGATGGAGGACCTTCTTGTAGACAAAGAACAATGGATCGTTGTGGATCCTGGTACACCGTCTACTAGCACACAGACTACTGGTACACAACCTACTAGTACAAAAACTACCAGTACACCACCTACTAGTATGTCGAAGGAAGATTGGGAGAAGTTGGACAGAAGATCAAGGAGTATTATTCGACTTTGCTTGGAATATTTAGTGTTGTTGAATGTCTCAGGAGAATCTACAGCCAAGGAACTATGGGATAAGTTGGGGAATTTGTATCAATCAAAGTCCATGGTAAACAAGTTGTTTCTTCGAAAGAAGTTGTATCATCTTAGGATGGAAGATGGAGATTATGTGACAGAACATCTAAATGCCTTTAATACTCTGGTAAGTCCACTTGTCTATGTTAATATTACGATTGCAGAAGAATATAAGTGTATTACTTTGTTATGTTCTTTGCCAGACTCTTGGGATAATCTAGTTGTATCAATAGGTAGTACCACTCAATCTACATTGAAGTATGAGGATGTAGTTGCATCCTTGTTATCTGAAGAGATGAGGTGGAAAAACATGGATGGTCATAGCACAGATGATTTATTTGTAAGAGGTCGTACCCAAGACATGAATCCTGGTAAGTCTTCGGGGGGGGGAGATCTAAATCTACAGGTAGATCTAAGTCTCCAGGAAAATCTTTGAGGAAATGCTAGAAGTGT
>SNQJ01S0062055.1:0-16370 GCA_010110895.2 Picea sitchensis | reverse complement strand
CACAGACTTTTGAAGACTTTTAAAGAGGGTTTGGTGGTTGGGAAAGATGAGTAGAAATAGGGGGATATATTAAAAAAACATATTATGTTTTGAGGTATATTAGAGAAAACATATTACAAAGATTCTAAAGTGGGAAGTAAGTAGATTAGGACTTCCTCAAAAAAAAATAAAGAAGAGAGAAAAATAAAATATAAAATTGAACTATTACGATTAGATTGAATTCAAATATGTTTAGAGTGGTTTCAATAAACATTTGAGATCTAGAAAAAGTGAGTATTATATTATATTAGAAAAAAATAAAGATATAAAATTGAACTAGTTGAAAAAATATAAAAACATATTACAAAGATTCTAAAATGGAAAGTAAGTATATTATAGAAAAATAAAGATATAAAATTTAACTATTGGGAAGTAAGTATATTAAAAGAAAAATAAAGATATCAAATTTAAGATTAGATTGAATTCAAATATGTTTAGAGTGGTTTCGATAAACATTTGAGGTCTAAACAAAAGTGAGTATTATATTATATTATATTAGAAAAAAATAAAGATATAATATTGAATTAGTTGGATTTACATTTTAGGTAGAGAAAAGTGAGTAAAAAATTAAAGATATAAAGTATTATTATATTGAAAAAATAAAGATATAAAAATTGAACTAGTTGGAAAATGTAAAACATATTACAAAGATTCTAAAGTGGAAAGTAAGCATATTAAAGAGAAAAATAAAAGAAGAAAATAAATATATAAAATTTAACTATTGAGAAGTAAGTATATTAAGAGAAAAATAAAGAGGAGAGAAAAATAAAGATATAAAATTTAACTATTATGGTTAGATTGAATTCACATATGTTCAGAGTGGTTTTAATAAACATTTGAGGTCTAGAAAAGTGAATATTATATTATGAAATGAAAAAATAAAATATAAAATTGAACTAGTTGGATTTACATTTTAGGTAGAGAAAACATGAGTAAAAAATTAAAGATATAAAATTGAACTTGATTAGAAGTTTAGTAGGAAAAACTATATTATATTGAATAAAAAATAAAGATATAAAATTGAACTATATTGAATAAAAATAAGATATAAAATTGAATTATATTGAATAAAAATAAAATACAAAAGATTGAACTTGATTAGAAGCTTAGTAGCTTAGTAGGAAAACATTAAAGTAGTTTCTTAGTAGGAAAGATGGTTAGAGTGGTTTCAATAAACATTGAATTCATAGAACTTCTTGTTTGCATGGTAGAAGAGACTTTATGTAGAGTGCTTCTTTAAAGTAGACTTGGTAATATAAAAAATAAAGATACAAAATTGAACTTGATTAGAAGTTTAGTAGGAAAATGTTAAAGTGATTTCTTAGTAGGAAAGATGGTTAGAGTGGTTTCAATAAACATTGAATTCATAGAACTTGTTGTTTGCGTGGTAGAAGAGACTTGATGTAGAGTGCTTCTTTAAAGTAGACTTGGTAATATAAAAAATAAAGATACAAAATTGAACTTGATTAGAAGCTTAGTATCTTAGTAGGAAAATGTTAAAGTGGTTTCTTAGTAGGAAAGATGGTTAGAGTGGTTTCAATAAACATTGAATTCATAGAACTTGTTGTTTGCATGGTAGAAGAGACTTGATGTAGAGTGCTTCTTTAAAGTAGACTTGGTTTGCTTAAATATGGTGTAATGAAATGAAATCTTGGATTATGTCGGTTTTGAAGATATACAATTTTTTTGAAGTTGATTAAGATTTTTAATGAAAAGGACAATATTTAAATAAGAAATAATCTCTATCGATTTCACTATAAATCAAATATCAAATGAAAAAATGAAGTGTTCTTATAATATGAATTTATATATATTAACCATGATTTATATCCATATTTATTTGGTATAAACATACTTCATATTTTCAAGATGAAAGTGAAAACTATGTGATAACCATGGTGTATATCTATATTTACTTGGTATGAACAAACTTCGTATTGTCAAGTTGAAAGTGAAAACTATGAGAAAGATAGCCTTCAAAATAGTTCGAAACTATTTTGAAATGATGATAGAATAATTTTCAAGTACATTAACAATGATGAAGATTAGGAGAAAATACTTTTTTTAAAGGTAAGTACATTAACGATGATGAAGATTAGAAGAAAATGATTTTCTTAATAAAATCTAAGTATACTTGTGATATGATGTGTAACCCTCTTCTGTAATCATTTTATGGATCTTTCTTTCACATTTGAGGCATTAAATGGTAAGATGTAAATCTCTTATCTAATCACTCTATGGATTTCTCTTTCTTGATCCTCTAGACCAATAATAGAGGCACTGGATGGTAGGAGGTCAAACACCCAGGGAAAAAAATTGCAAAAGTTTTGTATTTGTTGTATGTATATCAAGATTGTTAGTAGCTTTGTTTGGTTAGGGGAATGTAAGATTAAAGTACAATTAAATGATATCTTCGTTTACCAAGAAGTAACTAAGTTGGTGATGATCTTATAGAAGTATGAATTTGTGAAATTTAACAATACAAAAGTATAAGTTTGTTATCTAAAAGAATACAAAAATGAAAATTTAAGAAACATTGATTCGTTTATTTTTATAAAAAATTTAGAATACCAAATTTTAGATTCAGTATAATAAAGTTGGTGAGAAAACCTTGTGGAAAAAGAACATAATTTGTGTTTATTTGGACTTATGTTGATATGGACTTTCCACATAGTCCATGAGACTTGCAATAAGTCTCTCATCAATATCTTCATCCTCTCCAAGGAACAATCCTTGCTCTGGTTCAAAAAAGTGAACTCTCTCTTATCAGTGACCTCTATCTAAACTCATCTCCTAGGTTTATCTTTCTTCAGTAAAGAACTTAACATGTGCTTCAAGATCCTCAATATTCTCTTCATATTTCTTTCAAACATTTTCACTACATTCCACTTGACCCTCTTCTTCACATTCCAACTCCATCTATGGCTTCTTTCACTTCCCTATAGAATCTGTCTCAATTAACTTAGTTGTATCCTTAACTCAGTCATTTCTTTGACAATATCCTCTTGAATCATTCTCTCGATGCCATTTTCTATGGCATGCTCTTCCTTCTTGTTGTGGCTTCTCTCAAAACCTTTGACATGACGATCAGTAGTCATCTCCATCCCTTCCTATTGTGAACTTCTCCTAGTCCACTATGAGATGCATCAAGCCTTCTCTAGCAGTCTCCCACACATACCCTTGATAACTTCGTAAGCTTCCTCTTAAGCTATGGAATTTTGGTATTATAGGTTCTCTCCATTGGAACCCTCTGAGCACTCCTTTACTCTTCTCTGGCTCTACACCTACTCACTTTCTTTTGAGAAATACACTTTTCCTCTCCACTTAATTCAAATATCCATCTGGAAGTAATTACAACATATGTTGTTTACAGGGTTTGCCACAAGATCTTTTACTGATATCTTTGCTTTCTCCCTCTTCCTCTGTCACAACTCTATTGGCTACTGTTGATGTTTTGGCAACTGTGAGAGGTATTAATATCCAGTATAGCCTTTGTACTTAGAGTAGAATATTTCGGAAGCAAGAGAACCATTAACCATTAAAAATATGTGGAATGCCCTATAAGAGAAGTCAAACCAAGAAAATTAATAGTAAAGTAATAGAAGGATCCAAAAAGTGAGTTATTTACATGAAAAAAGAATCTGGCAGAACTAGTATAAATAAAGGTTAGGTGATCCTCATTTGAACACACTCGCTCACTCGAGATAAGGCATGAATTTAATGATCCATATTTATAAGAGGAACAAAATGAATAACAAAACTGATACAATAACACATAGATAACCATGAGACATCGAGACTTAGACAATAAATTCTATTGAATAGGAAGTGAAATGAGAAACTGTAAAACTGCGAAGCTGAAACAACTTGCTTGAATGGTGGTAGCTATCTACGAGAAGAGAGATGGCGGATGCTACATGCATATGTATGACTAGAATGATTACAATGAGGCTCGAGGAGCCTTTTAAAATTATGCATGAATGCAAAACCCTAGACATCAAAAAAACCTAACCCTAGGAGGTGAAAGCGTCAAAAGTTATGTGGAGCCTCGATGGAGTAGGATTAGTACCTCAACTACAGGGTCATAAATTTTATCACGACCTCTGTTTTAGATGATAATGATGGCATTGGAAAAGAGTGGTACGAGAACTACAAATTATGCCATCAAACTCTAACTTTCTCTACAATTTGATACAGGCAAGCCACAAGAAAACATTGTTTAGAACCTTAAAACGGCTCTGGAAGTACAAAAAATATGTAATGGAATGAAAAATTCCACATTAAGCGAGTTGGATTAGGTGGGTGGCACAATATCCACCTGGAAGATGTGTATGGATTCAAACATCCCGGAAGTGTAGAACCCACAATTACAAAAGAATTCTGGAGAAGAGCGTGTTGAACTAAAAGCTGTCAGAGGAGCCGGTTGGAATAGGTGGGTGGCCACCAATATCCACTTTCCGGTTCAATCCCACCTTAGGGATAAATGGTATCCATTGCATTGATTTTTCCCATCAGGTGAGGAATTTTTTGTTGGATTTGGCCCCGGGTGATATTCTTTCCTTGGTGTAGGAGCTACACTGCTTTGACAACTTGATGGAGTTTGATAGTTTGTTGGAGGGTGTCCTTTGTATTGTTGTCCATGATCTGATCCACTATCGCTTGCTCAAGGCAGTCGGGATTGACTTTTGTAGGAGCTAATTGCTCAACCACCTTTGAGGTGATAAATATGGTCGAAGCAGTTCCAGATTAAATAGCGGGTGCAAGCCAAGGAATGGTGGAGTGTTGAGCTCAAAACATTGCTACCCACAATGTTGTTGATAGTGTAATTCCCATAGAAAAATGGGTGGAGCTTCCGATGGGGCCTCGTAAAGGCTCTTTACGAAAATGTAACCAAAACTTGTCTTCCACAGCCCGGTGTGATACCTATGTTGATCATGGCGTTGCTTGTACTTAGCGGTAGTTTCTGCAAAATCTCATGGAATTATTGACAAATGTGCTGAATCTTCTCAATAAATATGGTGCCTTTGTTGGCCTCCGGATTGAACGCAGGAAGATTCTTCACGATAGTGGTAAGAGGTAATTAACATCAATGGGACAGGGGTTGGAATCGACCCACCACAAAATGGGATGTGGCCAGGTGGAACTATGGAAACCACAGTAGTTGTTTTTAACATAGGAGAGACTCTCATCGGTTACATGGATGCTTAGAGTTGTACATGTGTAGGATGTGCAATCATCCGATTGATGACCTCTATCTGAACATTGGTTTGGGGTGGAAAGCGGTGAATTTAGTGAGCTTTGGTGTCCAACTTGACGAGAAGACTTCGACCAAAATGTGTTGAGGAACACATTGTCCGATCGAAGATGATGGTTTGGTATCAAAAATGGACCCACACACTCATTTGAAGAAGAGCTTGGAGTATCTTCCATTGTGATTATCTTCTTAGGGCTATGAGGATGGCCATCTTGAAAACCGATCAACTACCACAAATACGCAATCATTGCCTTGCTTGGTGGATAGAAAGGTCATACATGTAATCCATCGAGATGGATTCCCAGACTGCACCTCGAGAGTAGGAAGAGGTGTATAAACCGCTATTCTTGATGGTTGTATTAGTGGGCAAAGGAGGTCTGAATCACGATATACTTGTTGGCGTCTGTTTGAGTTTTAGCCAATAAAATGTTTATGTGGGAACGACCACGGTTTTCTCCAAGCCAAAATGTCCTACCATACGACTATAGTGAGCCTCGGATCGACTTTGCATGCTGGCTTGTAGGAAAGCGAGATGACCAATATGACATAGTAGTCTATCACAGATGTGAAAATGGTGACATTCGTACACAGTACCCAAGAGTTGATAGGTGGTGGTGAAGTTTGCATTTTTTTGATAAATTTTGGGGCCACTCAGATGCCTCTGTCCACAAAGAATGGAGATGGTGGTGAGTCTGATCCACGGGAAGTCGTGAGGCATTCATTGACACGATTTGTGCTCCTTTTATTATACTTCATGTTGAGATGGAATTGTTGCGGGTAGGTGGACCACTTCTAATGGGAGTTGTTCTGCAACTTCCCATGTCTATATGAAGCTACTTGAAGGCTTGTATTCCCGGTGTGTATGATTGTCTATTTACCAATAATGTAATGTTTCTATTGATGATAGGCTTGTACAATGGAATACATTGGATTGTCCCTAAGTGGGGTATTTCTGGATAATATTTGAGAGTGTCTCATGGTACATGCCACGGATGATCGTGCTAAGTGAAGCCCGTACCTACAACATAGTCAGTGCATCAGTCTCAATATCTAATGAAAGTTTATTGTAGATATAGGGTAAGTAGAGTACTGGAGCTGAGCACAAGGGTAAGGAGAGTACCAAGTGTTGTTCCTTCCTCCACATAAAATTTTTCCTTGCCACCACCCCTGATCACTTGGTTAAGGGCCCATGCAATATGAGAGAATCCCAACAGAACCGTCGGTGGGATTAGCTAATCGAGGAGCTCGAGCTCAATTGGTGTGGTCCGAGGGCTAGCCAAGATACAAGTCACGGATGACTTGTATTTTAGTTGGATCAACATGTACCCATTCTCATCAACAATGTATCCCAATTATTGGACCTTGTTCATGCCAAAGGAGCATTTTTTCCAAGTTGGGATATAGTTTGTGTTGTCGCAAGGTGAGTAAAACCTATTGAATATCTTGCATGTATCCTCCCAAGTTGTTGAAGATGAGGATGTCATCCAAATATACCACCAAAAAATAGTTGGTGAAGGGTCTCAATGCATCATCCATCAACCTCATAAAAAGTGGTTGGTGCATTTATTAAGACAAAGGGCATGACCAACCATTGAAGAAGACCTTTAGATTTGAAATTTGTCTTCCATACATCATTCAGTTCAATGGGAATGTAGTGGTAACCAGAATTTAGGTATATCTTGTTGAATAACTTTTCCCATTAGG
This sequence comes from Picea sitchensis, assembly GCA_010110895.2. Lineage (NCBI taxonomy): Eukaryota > Viridiplantae > Streptophyta > Pinopsida > Pinales > Pinaceae > Picea > Picea sitchensis. The sequence goes on along the minus strand of SNQJ01S0062055.1, from coordinate 9,373 downwards.
TTGGTCAAGAAGGTCATCAATTCTAGGAATTGGGTACGGTTCTTAATTTTGTTTAATGCTCTTTAATCAATGAAGAAAATTGTCAGTCTCATATTTCTTACGCACCCGGTCTGATCAGAATACGCAAAGGGGATGAGTTGAATTGATCTTCCCCTTTTGAATCAAATCTTGGATCTGGCACTTGATTTCATAATTTTCCATTAGTGAGCGATGATACATTGGTCCATTAGTCATAGGTGAACCAGGGGTTAAAATGGTGGATGCTTGAATTGGCGGTGTGTTAGTACCCCAGTGAGTGAGGAGAATGTATTTTTATTCTTCCACGATCCTGTCCATTTGATTTTGCCGCAAAGAGAGACTCTATGTAGAGGCCACATATGTGATGATGAACTTCTTCTTACTATGAGAACACGGATCACAAAGAAGATGAACTTCGGTTTGTGAAATGACCTTAATGCATTGCTTATTAGAGATTAAAGAAATAGCGGTTGGTGGTGCCACCTCTGGTATCCTGTGCAATTGTCTACCCAAAGTAATAATAACAACAGTAGGGGTCTATACTCATATACAATGTGTTTCTTCCACAAATATGGTTGTCTAAAATAACATCAAAATCTTCGAGGGGATAAATATCACACAATACCTGCGTCTTTGAAAGGATTGATGTCTTAGGGAAGATGACGTGTTAGGTGACACAAAGATCTCTTCCTTGGCAAAGCTAGAAAATGGTGTAGGGATGTGGAATTAGAGTGTCGTTGGTAGGTCCATCACAGCGATGATCTCTATTGAATTATTTTCTTCGACTCTTGCTATCAAAATGAAATGATGTAGATCCTTACCCACATGCGTAGTGGAAAAGCGTTCCCCTTCCTTTAGTTTCTTAGGTTCCACTTGGATGGACTTTGAGGTAGTACTTGACGTGGCCTTGAGTTCAACATCGATAATCCACTTCCCTCGCTACGGATTTGATTTAGAGTGAATCAACCTCTAACTCAGAAGCTTTCAGCTTGTCCACTAGTGATTGCTTGGAGTGGCATTCTTTAGTGTTGTTCCAAGGAATTTTAGTATTCACACAATTTTCCTATGTCCTTCTTTGACTTCTCATTTCCCTTCTTGTGTTTGTGGCTTGAATTTGGGTGTCACGAGTAGCCATGTTTTCTCTATCCCTTGTTGTGTGAAATTTTGGGACCAATTTTTCCTTGCTTTGGCTGTGAGAAGTTTGAATATCAAACTCTCACCTCTGCTTAAATCTCTGCTCGAGCTTGACATCATATCTATACGCCACACCTAATGATGTGATATATAGAAAATCCATTTTGTTTGAATGTATCTATGCAAACAACCACAATATTGACACCGGATAATAGATTCAGGAGTCTTTGATGCCCAATTTGGTTCGCATGGTATCGAAAATATTGGTGAAATATGGTGTTCACGGTCCCTTTTCTTGATGTAGAGTTGTCCATCTTGTGTACTGGACCTCGTACCTTCGAACAAGGTAGTATTGTTATTTAATGGAATCCATGAAGGAATCCCAAGTGGAGACTGACCTTAAATATTGATTCCTCTATGTCCCTTTGCTTAGAGTAAGTATTACACTAGTCCTTAACATGGGGATGGCCTTGAGGAGTGAAAAGTAATGCTTTCCTCGGGTTATGTGGCGTTCCACATACCACGGAAATGGCATGACAAGCACTATCCATCTAGGAAGTTTCAATGAAAACTCGCGACTGGCCTTAATATCATTATTCCACAAATAGCATGGATTCTCTAACCATGCTTCTAGGATAACTCAATCCACAAAGCATCTTCGTAGGGGCTTTCACCATAAAGGGACCGCTTTGGATTTCATCCATTTATGTATTATAAACCATGACAAGACAATAGCGAGTCATATTTACATCAAACAATATTGGGTCCATTACCCAACCTTTGTCTTTATCAGGTTTCTTCAAGGGTTGACATCAATGAAAACCAACCTTAATCAACAATTGTCAGAGGTCGAAAGCTGCGAGACTCCTCCTATTGCGATGGGAATAATGAGTTGATAATTAAACCATTATTTTGAATATGTATATTTGTAAATGTATTATGCATATGTGTATATATCCTAAAGTCTATTATAAGGCTTGTAAGTCAATCATTTTAAATTATGAGAGTGAGAGGGACTATGTAAAATTTCTATATTTCCACCTTGTATGAGTGGGATGAATTTTGTAAGAGAGTTTCTATATTGCCACCTTTTATGATGTTGAGAGTGAGAGGAATCTTGTTAAGAGATATTTCTATATACCCACCTTTACATATTGTTTTATAGTGAGAGGAATATTGTTAGAGAGATTTCTTGATAGCCACCTATACATATTATTCTACAGTGAGAGGAATATTGTTATAAATATTTCTAATTCTTTAGACAATAGAATGGAAAATAGTATTCTCTTTTAATAATCTAAAAGGATATATATGGATCTAATTGTCTAAAATAATATTCTTGATTGGAAGTGAAGGCATAGAAGGATGGGGGAAGTTAGAGCATGTAGATCAAGAGCATAAAGAATATCAAAGTAATGAAAAAATTTCTAGAGATAGTAAAGGATAAATATTCTTATTCGGAAATAAGAGGCATAAAGGTCCATGCTATAAGTATATTTTAAAAATATTATGTCGTATTGTGTGGATGTATAACTTGAACAAAAGTAAGTCAGGTTATACAGATGATAACAGTAAAAGAAACATTGTTCTTCAAGGTAGGAGCGACAATGGAAAGAGTATTCATTAAGGGACTCCTACATATACATTGGTATTACAATAACTGAAAGTCCAAAAGGGAAAGGCATATATAAACATTTGACTTGGTTTCATATTATCCAAGATAAACTATCTTCAACATAATAAGAGATGGGAGTGGATGTTGAAAAAAATATTTAGTTATTGCAGAGATTTAGTGAACAAAACTTTTGTTATGAAGGAATCTATGAGCCAGAACCAGAGCTAATATAAATAGTGTAGGAGGCCATAGTTAGAGCCATACTTCGAAGAAACAGACAAAAGTACATTGATATAGTACCTAATATCGAATACCCGAGATGAATACTAAATTCCAAAATGATAGACAAGAGGATGGAAGAGTGAATTATCATCACTAAGTTGTTGGATATTTATACTTTTGGAAGTCCAAAAGTTCTTCAATGGGAAGAAGGTGTGTTTAGGAGGGAAAAAGGAATGCTCTGAGAGAGGGTTCAAAGAGGATCCATAATACTCCGCGAGAGGTCCTAGGTGATCCATAAATACTCAAAATTCGAAAATCCCAAATTCTCTCAAAAACAACATCAGTGCATAGAGCTCATCGTTAGATTTCCAATGGTGCTAATGGCAAGTCAAATGGAGTTTGTATGCAAAGTTATGTCGGTCAAAGTTTAGTCAAACTGGTAAAAGTGAAAGGTCAAAGTACACATGGGAAAACAGAGGTGACACATGTCGCAGTGCAAAGTTGACACATGGCATGATTATTGTGAATTGGCCAGGCGAGACATAATCGAGGTGGTCCAAATTACATGTTTACAAGTGCGCACAAGTGGATGGAATTGGCATGATGACATGTAGCATGTCCTATAGCAAACTAATAGGTTGCTGCGGTGAGCTATTGATAGCCTATATTAGCATGGGTTAGAAAATCCACAGATTCAGCGAGGGGTTGAACCCGCGACCTCCATAAACCAAGACTTAACAAATCCCTCCATATCAATGCACCACACAATGGTTCTTAATATCTATATGGCACATAATATATTTAAATTTGTGTTAAGTTTCAAATGGGTGGCCAAAAGGTTGAGGTTCTAAGCCCTCGACCCTAGCCCTTAACGCTTAGCCCTTGGTTGTATACCATACCATGTAACCACATCTGATCTACGGAGGAGCTTAATAGTGTGATAGGTTTAAAACCATAAAATATGGTTATATTATATACCATATGCCATATAACCAACAAATTAATATATATGAGTAGCATAGTTACACTATATATATATATGTCTCTACCATGTGTTAAACCCACCAATGAATATGCCAAAGTCACGAGAATAGAACCCTCGACCTTCCACCATTTTAGAGGGGATGGTTTTAAGCGTTTGAGGTTGACCACCCGTTTCTTGGATCTATCAAATTTAGTAATAAAGTTTTCCAAATATCCACATGAGGTTTGAGGCATAGCCTATATAGTATTTCGTCCAAATGCACGATATCTCGAGGAGGTATGTATGGATCGAGGTGGAACAAATTCCAAGGCATGGTATGCATTTCTAGGTCGTATGAATGTCTCAAAGTACATTCAAAAGAAGAGGTTAAATAGTTTGTCTCGTAAAACATGCCATGAGGTACTTTGTGGAAAATAGTCGTATTTGTACTCATTTTTCACGATTTTTGCAAGGATCATGAATTTCAGGTCTATTTTGTGATTTGAAGTCAATTGTAACAATATTATCTCAAATTATCATTAATTATCATTTAATGCATTTTTTTCCATGCCGAAGAGGGAGAAATTGAGCGGAGTTTGGAAATTGGTTGACTTTGTGGTAAGAAATCTTAGAATTTCGCAAAGAGTTTCAATGGTGAAATTATTTTATTTTTGATTGATGGAATTAAAGAGACTCCATTGAATTTTCTTTTATGAGAACATGTTGTCATGATTCTAGATATTTGAAATGGAGAAATCAATTTTCATTAGCTTGAAGGGAACTTAAATATGAAACAAAGAAGATGTATACATTTGTAATTTGAGTTATTTTATTTTATACCGTGTCATCTCAATATTTAACAAGTTAATCACCATTTCATGAGTTTTTGGGTAAAAGTCACATCATCATAATTTTGCAAACCACCTCAATACAATCCCGTTACATTTTACGGATCAAGTTATATGTTGCATGTTTATTTTGAAGAAATAAGTGGTGTCTAAGCATTTGTATCCAAAGCGGTGTCAGGTAAGTTTTGACATGTGTTGCAAGATGTTTTTTTGATGAGATTCAAGTTCCAATTATTGGGGTCTTGAAGAATCTTATCAAGAAGGAAATATGAATAAAGTTCTCATGAAATTGAGGCTCCAAAATAACATTAATTGAAAATCTGAAGGAGAATTATGAGCTAAGAATGTAGTTCCAAACTCTGTAGGAAGAGAAGAAAAGGCTACAATATCGATTGCAATGTCATGAGGAATTCTATAAGGGTATTTTTCATGAGTTTGAAAGAAAGTTTCAAAGTGGGAATCAAGTATTGTCAACATTAGTACCAATCCATGAAGATTGGAAGGGTGAGAATGTAAAGTCTCTTATGTAAAAGGGAATACCACTTTTAAAGGGCATGATGGAGAAATATGACTCCTCATGTCTTTTTCCCATCAACATGGAGAATTATTGAGGGTAGATGAGGAAAACAAAAATTCAGATGAAGAATCCTACATAAATGTTTTCCTTCACCCTCCGATTGCATAGAAGGTAGCATGTGTAAGGCATCTCCAGAGAAATATGTGCATGTTAAAGGAGAAGGAATGAAGACTTTTTCTACTGGTAAATGGTCTAGTTATCCATGTGCTTCCCATGGAAATAGTAACCATGAAATGGAGAAATTTCAAGGAAGGAAGTCCATTCAAGTAGAAGGATAAAGGTAAAGTTCATTTCTCAAAATAGAGGAAAGGGGGGAATGATAATATGGGATCGTGAAACAAGACACTCTACTCTTATTTTAGTAAGAGTGGAAAAAAATTGAAGTCTTTGAGATTTTACACTTATGTCTGAAACCTGTATAAAATATGTAGAACACTTTGCAGAGACAAAGACTTAACTCGGATGAATTTAATGGTCTTACTCAAAGGATTGGGAAAGAATACTTCTTGTTGGTCCTTGAAAAGTGATATATGAAGACATCAAATAATGGTTAAGTGGACAATGGATCATCTCTCCTACATGACCGAGGATGAGATCAATATTTTTGAATTTCTGAGTCCGACACATATTGCTATGTGGGATCTGGAACCAACACCAAATAAGAAATAAGATGGTATGGATTAATATAAGATTCCAGCTCTAGTTAGGAGGATTTCTAGGAATATAACATATGTTGTATTTTCCAGACTTAAAGGTAAACCTAATCTTATTTGTGGCATTTGAAGATGAAGGCTATGAAGTCACATTCTAGAATGACCAGGTACTTGTGTATTCAAGGGAAGATACTCCATACACAAGAATAATACTTGGTATTCACAAGGAAAGGTTGTACAAATTCTTGGGAAGGCATATAGTTTGTTCTAATGATTACTTAGATTCAACATTAGATTCAACATCATATTCAACATCCAGGATTCAATGTCATATTTAGTATCAATGTAGGGTATGCAATTCGGAAGTTGCGAGACTCATACCAGTACGTTGGGGAGAATGAGTCCATAAGTGAACCATGATTGTAAATATGTATACTTGTATATCTCCTAAAGTATATTAGAAGGATTGTAAACCACTCATTGCGAATTATGAAAGTGAGAGGAACTCTGTAAAATTTCTATATTGCCACCTTGTATGAGAGAGTGAAATTTTGTAAGAGAGTTTTTATATTCCCACCTTATATGATGTTGATAGTGAGAGTAATATCGTTAAGAGATATTTGTAGATAGCCACCTTTACATATTTTTTTAAAATTGTGAGAATATCGTTAGATATATTTATAGATATACACCTATACATATTGTTCTATAGTAAGAGGAATCTTTTTATAAATATTTCTAAGTCTTTAGATAATAGAATGGAAAATTTTATTGTCTTGTAATCAGCTAAAGAGATAAATATGAATCAAATTCTCTAAGAAAACATTCTTGATTCTGAAAAACTGGAAGTGAAGGAACATAATGATGCATGCAGTTGGAACATGTAGAATGAGAGCAGGAAGAGCATCATAGCTATGCAAATATTCCTAGAGCTGGTAAAGGAGAAATATTTTCTTCATAAATAAGAGGAATAAAGGTTCATGCTATAAGTATATTTTTAAAACACTATGTCATGTTTGTGTGGATGTATACCTTGAACAGAAGCTAGAGAGGTATAGATGATAACAATACAAGGAACATTATTCTTCAAGGAAGGATAAACAATGGACATAGTATTCATTCAAGGAGTTCTACAAATACATCAACATTACAAGAACATAGATTCCAAATGGGAAAGGAATAGATCAACATTCTACTTGGTTTCATATTGGCTGAGATGGAATATCTTCAACAATAGGAGATGGAAGTGGATGTTATCTACAGGATACAGGTACATGAATTTTTTTTAATGGGTTCATTTATGAGCCAAAACAAGATCTAATAGTAACAATGTTAGAGGCTAGATTCGGATCCATACTTTGGAGAAATAGATCGAAGAACACTAATATAGTACCTAAGATTGAAGACCCAAGATGAAGACTTAATTACAAAATAATCAACAAGATGGAAGTGTGAATTATCATCACTAAGTTGTTGTATATTTATACTTTTGGAGGTATACAAGTTCTTCAATGGGAAGGTGTGATCGAGGAGGATATAAGGAATGCTCACAAATGTCCAAGAGGATGGGAACGTTCCTGAGAGGTCCCAAAGGGATCCATAAGTAGTCAAAATTAAAACATCCCAAATTCTCTTTAAAATGGAATTAATGTGTATATATCGTCACCATATTTCCATCGATGAAAACAACAATTAAAATGGAGTTCATATGCAAAAGTTATGAGTGGTGAAAGTTCAATCAAACTTGGTAAAGTCAAGGTCAAAGTACATGTGGGAAAAAGGTGACACATGTCACCATTGCAAAGGTGACACATGTCACATGATAAATAGTACAATAAGATGAACAATCCAAATGGTTCAATTATAGGTTGAAAAGTGGTGCATAAGTGGAGGAATTGTACGATGACACATGGCATGTATAAGCCAATGAAAGGTTCTTTGGAAACTTGGTCCAATACTAAGAGGGAGGGAGGGTGAATAAATATTGGTTAATTATTTAAAACTTTTTTAATAATTTTGCTTATTAACAACAATTGATTAACAACAATCAACTTGAATATAAAATCAATGCAATAATACAAGTTACAATAATGATTGAGAGACACCAATCTCATTTCTCAGGACTACAACCCTAGGAAGCATAAACTCCCTTATCTTTAGGGCACCAACCTAGGAAGCACCAACTCACTTTGTTTAAGGCATCAGCCTAAGAAACACCAACTCCCTATGTTCAAACTTTAATAATTAAAGGACATTATTCCTTCCTTGTACCCCTTCCACCCTCACTTCATAGAGTATCTTCAACTTTCTTCCTTGGACTCTACACTTGCTTCTAATCTTGATGTAAGATACAGAGACACTTTCCTTCACCGTGTTAGTATGATTATATAATTTCCAAAAGTTATGGGGATGAACCATTGTGTCTCTGATGTAGACCACAGAGAGACACTTTCCTTCACCGTGTTAGTATGATTAGGGGTGAATAAATATTGGTTAATTATTTAAACTTTTAATAATTTTAACTTATTAACAACAATTGATCAACAACAATCAACTTGAATATAAAATCAATACAATAATACAAGTTACAATAATGATTGAGAGACACCAATCTCATTTCTCAGGACTACAACCCTAGGAAGCATAAACTCCCTTGTTTTAGGTCACCAACCCTAGGAAGCACCAACTCCCTTGTTTAAGGCATCAACCCTAAGAAGCACCAACTCCCTATATTCAAACTTTAATAATTAAAGGACATTATTCCTTCCTTGCTCCACCCTTCCACCCTCACTTCATAAGTATCTTCAACTTTCTTCCTTGGACTCTGCACTTGTTTCTAATCTTCTGATGTAGACCACAGAGACACTTTCCTTCACCGTGTTAGTATGATTATATAATTTCCAAAAGTTATGGGGATGAACCATTGTGTCTCTGATGTAGACCACAGAGACACTTTCCTTCACCGTGTTAGTATGATTATATAATTTCCAAAAGTTATGGGGATGAACCATTGTGTCTCTTAATAATGAATCATTTCACCCCTTCATTTAATTAACACAAATGGTGATTTCATTAATTGGTTTTTGTACACAAAATTAGACATTGATTTCGTACGAAGATTATGGAGTGTTGGAAATGAATTTTACAATTCTACGACATGGGTTTTGTGCATAACATGCCATATTATCCCATCAGAAGAGAATTTTACCCAGAACATGTGTGATATGTCTAGTACAGATGTTTTTTTGAAAGAAACTTGCCCAAATTTTCCTTTCTTCGTCAGATGCCAAATCAAATTCAATACATTTTACTTTTTCATGAATGTCTAAATTGACCTCCACA
>SNQJ01S0062054.1:48683-62292 GCA_010110895.2 Picea sitchensis | reverse complement strand
TCATTTGCTAAATAATAATAAATAAAGGACCTGGCAATTTCTTTGGTGGATGTAGCCCACACTGGGTGAACCACGTAAATCTGTGTCTCTCTTGTATTGTGTATCTTTTGTGTTTTGTTTCCGCATTTGTTTTATTTTATTGCTTCGCGGTCCTGTTTTTCTAACAATGATGCTATGAGGATTTATAGGATTTGAAGGATTGTCTATGGAATGAAGCATGCAAGCAAAGTTATAAGTACTCTGTGTATGAATATCTTAGATTGGTGATATCTTATTGAGTTGGTGCTCAGTTGAGGAGATTGGTATGTCCAGTAGGTTGGTGCCTATGTCTTGTTGAGTTGGTTCTTAGTTGAGGAGATTGGTGTCTCCAATAGGTTGGTTCCTACATCTTGTTGAGTTGGTGCTTAGATAAGGAGAATGGTGTCTCTTGTAGGTTGGTGCCTACAATAATTGTAACAATATTTTGTTTCCTACTGACATTTATAAATATAAGTTTTTGTGGTTTCTTTCCGCTAAGGTTTCCATGTTAAACTCTATGCATCGTGATTTGAGTTTATAAGTGATTATTGTTTCTTAGTAAATGAATTCTTGATGAATGGTTAAATAAAGTAAAAATTATCTTATATTAATTTACCACCCCCCTCTCTCAGTATAATCATAAGCTCAACAATTGGTATCAAAGTGGGTTCCTTTAGAAATAGTTTAACAACTGGAAGGCATATCTTGAGCACATTTGGATTGTAAGGAAGGTCTCCCTACAAAAATATATCCTTTGTTCGATGGAAAAAAATATGAAACATGGATTATAAGAATGAGGATATATTTGCAGGCCCTTGGGTTTGACATCTGGGAATTAGTCACAACAAGTTATACATATAAAGTTTGGAAGGAGTCAAGTGAAAACAATGAAAAATCAATAGAGGCTATCTTTAGTGGTCTACCATATTATGAGATTGTCAAGGTACTGAACTATACATGTAATATTCCAGGTGTAATATAATATGAAAAACATAAATATTTAGCAAGAAATGGTAGAACAACAATGATATATCTAGAACTATACCAAAAAAACACCAAAATAACACCAGAAAGAGCACCTTTATTAATGATAGCAATGCTCACTTGCCGCTTCGAGGAGGAAACCTCCAGCAGATCATATCTCTATTACAATAATATCCAAGAAAAAACTTCTCATACCCTCGACTCATATTTATACTAAATCTATCTACCCAAAAGAACAATCTAGAGGAAGAACCTTCTAGAAGTGAAAGCTTCTATTAGGTCTTATTTCATTTGAATTATTCTTCCTTATTAATAGGACTTACTAATATCAGTGTTTATTACATGCAAAATATCTTATTCTATCTACATGAGGGGTATTGAGGTTAGGTCCCTAACATGCCCTCCCCCTTGAAGAAAAACCTTATCCTCAAGGCTTGAGATGAGGAAATTGGTGGAGAATGGTGGCTGACTCCCATGTGGCGTCTGCTGGAGCTGTATCTTTCCACTCTACTAACACTTCCTTGATGGTTCACTAACTGAGACAATGCTTGCGCTGGTCCATGACTACATGTGGATGCAACTAGTTGGAACCTTCCTCATCCAAGTCAGGGAGGTTGGTTTGAGTTTGACACTTAGTTCCAATCACCTTCTTTAAGCATGAGACATGAAAAATAGGAATGAGCTTAAAATGATCAGGAAGATCTAACTGGTAGGCCACCGATCCCACTCGTTTGAGAACTGTATAAGGACCATAAAATTTGGGAGAATTTCATCTTTAAGTGGAGTCTTATTATAAGGTTGCAGTCGAAGAAACACCTGGTCCCCTTCAACAAATTGACGCTCGGAACGACCTTGATCTGCTTGTTGCTTCATGTGATTCTGAGCCACGACCATTTTTTTTTTTAGGTTACGGAGAATAGCCTCATAGGCTGTCATATTTTTTTCGACCTCCTTAACCTTTGAAACACTAGGCATGTAAGAGAGAACCGATAGTAATTTTTTTCCATATAATGCTTCAAAAGGAGTCATGCGAGTATCCTTATGGTATGTGTTGTACCACCATTCATCTACGGGTAATCAATGAGCCCACCTATGTTGTTTCTCAAATGAAAAACACCTCAATTATGCTTCCAAACACTTGTTAACAACTTTAGTTTTTCCCTGTAGTTTGAAAAACTCTTGCCAAAAATTGCTGGTGAAAGTGGGATCTCGGTCAGAGACAATGAAATGAGGCATGCCATGAATCTTGAAGATATTATACATGAATATTTGACCCACTGTGGATGCATTGAATGGGTGTTGAAGAGAAAAAAATTGATCATATTTGGAAATACGATCGACTACCACCATGACGACTGACTTATTTCCTGATTCAGGTAAGCCAACAATGAAATCCATAGAAATATCTCTCCAAATAGTAGGAGGAATTGGAAGCGGTTGGAGTGTTCTTGGAGCTTTGATAGTTTTTCCCTTGTTGCATTGAAAGACCTCACATTTCAACCATAAAATTGTGGATTTCATGTTTCATACCATCCCAGAAAAAAGAACGTTTGACCTATTCATAGGTTTTGGTAAACCCTGAATGCCTAATTGTGGGTGAAGCATGAAGCTCAGAAAGCACCTTGGATTTAAGTTGCCAATGTTTTCTTAAATACAAATGGCCTTTGTAGTGAATCTCTTCATTGTGCCAAGAGTACCCTGGAGAAGATGGAGAATTGTGTTTCAATTGGTGGATTATGCTAGAAAGTTTGGGGTCTTGCAGCCATTCCCGATGAAAAACTTGGAGCCACTCAGGTACAATGAATGGGAGGGATTTTTAAAATTATTCCATGGTTCATGACCGTTTCAAATTGGTCAAACAACCTAAATAGTGGGTGTCCGTGTCAAAGTGTTCATAGAGCTTGAAAACAAACTGGGTCCATGCAATATACCCCTGGCGTAAATTTTTACGCCATTGCCGCCATTGCTAGTGTTCAAGATCTAGATAGAGAACAACATAACAAAGTTTGGCCAACTCATCAGTAATTCCATGCAACGAGAAATAATGCTCCATTTGAGTGACCCAACCCATGGGGTCGGAACCATCAAATTTATTGACCTCAACTCGGGGAAGACAGGGGTCATGATGAAATGAGTTGGTTTGAAAAATCATAGAATGAGAGGAATAAACACCATCTGGTTGGTCTAAGGAGGAGGGACCCTAAGATTTATTCAAGAACTAGTCGACATCAAATGAAAGGGTGGTAAATTGGTGCATGAATTTGGAATCCATGGCATCTAATTTTTTTTGGAATTGGGTCTCTAATTTTTCAATGCGGGAATCTAATTTTTCAATGCGGGAATTGGTAGAGACAATATCAAATGTCACTTGTTGGAGGGACTCTTTTTTCTTATTGATGGAAGCTTGCATGTCTTGGTTGTGAGTGTTGGCCATTTGGATATTAGGGGTGTCGGTAAGGGAAATGGGTGGGTGGGACCATTGAAAATGACTTATAAGTGATAAGTACCATGATGATCAAGGGAAAATGGGGTATATAATGGGAGAGGTGGAAAATAGGGACGTTGGGAAGGGGGTCGAGTTCACTAAAAAAAAGGCTTAAAATGAAGGTACCACTATGATCAGAGTGAGGAGAGGAATCCAATGGGATAGGTCCCAAATAAGGGTGCTGACGGGACCACTATACTTTTTTTTTAACTCCTGCAGAGTTATACTTTGATCTAAATAATACTACAGTGTTGAGAGGCCCAAATTATTAACAGGAAAAAATATGTAGGAATTTCGCAACCAGAATGCAGGAGGGGAAGTTGTACGACAATAGATATTGTATGTTATGTTTCTGTTACCATCCCAAGGGTTAGGGTATTCATGGTTTCTACTGATAAGGGTTTTCCTTGTGTTATATCTCTCTGATATACGTGCAGGGTCCAACAATAATACTCGACCGAGTATCTCAGGGAACCAACTAAAGAGGCTATACCGTTCCCTTAACCATACTACCTGACTACCCAGGTACTAGAGAGTATCTTCCTAAGTGCTATTCTTAGTAGCACTATAGCAATCATGCAAACGATAGATTTATCTACTAAGGGATTTAGGTTATCTAGGTCAATCGGTAGACATGTGTTCTTTGATGCACTACCACTCGAAGGGGTACCAACAAGGGTTACAAGGGTGGAAAACAATGTGCGTTTAGGTACAACTTGTAGTTCCTACGTGTATGCTTCTCCAACTGTGGGTTTATGTTCTAGAAGACAAATCTCCGTAGCTTTAAGACACCAAAATATATCTCTACCCTGAAAAAAAATTAACCCACAATTTTCTGCCAAGTAAAGTTCTCTGATACCACTTGTAATATTCCCGGTGTAATATAATATGCAAAACACAAATATTTAGTAAGCAATGGAAGAACAACAATGATATATCTAGAACTATACTAGAATAACACTAGAATAACACCAAAAATAAGACCTTTATTAATGATAGAAATGTTCACTTGCCTCTTCGAGGGGGTAACCTTCAATAGAGCAGATCTCTATTACAATAATATCCAAGAAAAAGCTTCTCAAACCCTCGAATCCTATTTATACTAAATCCATCTACCCAAAAGAACAATCTAGAGGAAGATCCTTCTAGAAGCTTCTATTAGGTCTTCTTACATTTGACTTATTCTTCCTTATTACTAGGCCTTATTAATATCGGCCTTTATTACATAGAAAATATCTTATTCTACCTACGTAAAGGGGTTAGGGAGGTTAGGTACATAACAATAAAACAACTAAACAGATTTGGGACAAGCTATGAAACATTTATGAAGATAGATCTAGTGAAGAGAAATATGGTGATTGTTCCTATTGTGAGTTAAAGACAAAAGAATCACAAGTTGTGAGAAAGCTAAAAGGAGGATCTAGAAAATTCAAAGAAAGGGAAGACAATGATGATAAATAACAATCTCTCTATATAACAATGGAAAAAAAACCTGCTGATGAAGAAAATGAAGATTCATAAGAAGAAGACATTGATGGGGAAGTGAATCTTGAAGCAGAACTTGTGGGTGCCTTAGAAGAAATAGGCAGACTCAGTGAAGAGAATATAAAGACGAAAAATCAATTACAACAACATGAAAAGAAGGATCATGATCTTGAAGAAATAGAGAAGACAATTGTTCTCTTGAAGACTCAACTAGAAGAGGTAAAGAGGATAAAAGAAGTGGTGAGAAGCTAGCTGAAAGAAAATGATGAAAATTACATGAAGCTAGAAGCTGAAATAGTTTCCTTAAGAAAGGAACTAGAGAAAACAACTGATCAGTTGAATAGAAGCTTGAAGTTTGGAAAGAGTATTGAAATATTAGATAATATTCTCATTTTCCAAAGGTCACCATTCATCAATATAGGTCTCCGCTACGACGATAAACAAAATACCATTGAGGGAGATGCAAGCATTAAATTCACAAAGCCATCATAAAATGAAAATGAAGAAAATCCTGAAAGCTATGATAATATTCTCAAAGGCTCCACCAACAATGAAAGAAACAACATAAAAGGAAATGATGACTGATAGAAATCTGATTCTTCTCATAAGAACAACAAGAATGATTTCATAAGAGTTGTTCCACCAAAAATACCTTTCACAAATCGGTACAAAAATGTCTTTCTTGGCTATTGTTTTCCTTGCAATAATTTTGGTCATAAAGCAATATATTGTAGATCTTATGCAAGAAGTAATCATGTGAGAGATAGAACTAGATTTTCCCACAAAACCTCAAAGGATAATTATGTGAGAAACAAAAACAAAAGTTCTCATCACTAGTACATTTGGCCTATTTTTCAACGTCATTCTGATTCCCATCCGATGGATACCTGTCTGGCTTCTGACAAACCAAATTTTTAGCTACTTGTTGAACCAATTTTGTCACACTCTCGATAGTATAAAATTCTGATGGAATTGGGATGCACGAAACTATCACATGGTGTGTGTGGAAAGGTTTGTACGAAACAGGTGTTCGTCACACATCATCATCACTCGTTTGAAAATAACATGAATTTTGACATGTCGACGAATATGTTTGTCAAGTGGCATATTATACGAAACCATCACCAAAAAACCCTCCATTGTTGAACCAATGGCATCGATCGTTACTTCGACTTAGAAGCACGTAAGGTCCATCTAAAATTTGACATGAATTCCATCGAAATTGTGACTTTATGGATGGCCGCTCATGTTGGCGTAGTGACAGGTGACCATTCTTGGTCCATCGACGATCCACCTATATGGCGAGATGAATTATTCATATGCACACTACAATAGTGGTCAACATATGTCGATGCATGAGATCTTCAAGTGATGAAATGAAATGTGACAAATTATCTTCGTAGTTTCGACATTATTATAATAAAATGAAAAAAGAAAATTAAAATTGTATCAGACATAGGGATCAGGTTGAGCAAGATGTAGATGACAATGTTCTCGATATAATATGATATAATCAATTAATATTACAGTTTCTATTATTGCATAAAACCCTAATTCAAGCTAGTTCGAGTGTCCACAACTAAAAATCCACAGTCGCTTTTGAAATACATGTTTTGATTTTAAAATGTAATTTATGCCCTTGTGTAGAAATGCACGCAAAGAATCACTAAAATGCACACCCATGTATTAAAACCCTTGCAATTTGAGTGGTTCAAGCTTCTGAGGGTGTCTTAGATAGTTTTACACATGTCTACATATTTAGATTTTCATTTGCAAACATAAAAGTGGCTGTTGTGTAAAAGAGACAAAGTCTACCTTGTAAATTGAGAGACCAAAACAATAGAAAGTGAACTAAGGGAAATGCATGTCCATGCTTCTGTGTACCTCCAAATAGGGTTATCTAAGTTTTGGGGTGAATTTAATAACATTTTAAATATTTATATATCATATGGAGTGCATTATAAAGTGACTAAGGACTTCTACCTTGAACCAAGATTCTAGACTTTTTGTAAAATGGAGGGTAAAACTTCCTTACTGTAAAATGCACGCCTATCACTCATATGACCTCGAAATTGAGTGTATCTAATTGTGGAGTTTGGATTTTATAATTTTACATATATTCATACTTCAGTTGTGCATTTTGAAACAAAAAATCCTCTGTTGTGCATAAATGCTAAAATTTTCCTTGTAAATGCAAAAAATTGCATATAGGGGAAAATGCATAAAAATTCATGAAAATGGGGCATGATGAGAAATGCATGCCCTAGGTAGAAATATCCATGAATGGTGTTTTTAATTTACAAGTTACAAGTTATAGGACTGTGGATTTTTGTAAACCCTAAAGAATGGATATTAGGGTGATTTGTGCCCAAAATTTAGTAAAGGGTTGAAATATACATGAATGTTTGGAAACTATGTACACACACTAACTAAAATGGAAAAATGAGTACTAACTACCTGCGTCCATGAGCTCGATGAGGCAAGAGCTTTTACAACCACATCACACATAGGCTATTTGTTAGTTGCATTTCCATTGCGAAGACTTGCATAAATCATTAGAGAATACAAGGTTATATGAATGAATAATAATTAAATAAATGAACAAACATATCAACATCTACGAGACTCTAGAAAGACTAAAATGGAATACCTGATTGATAAAAATACTCGTTTTGCTTTTAAATTGTAATTTTTTCATTTGTGTAGAAAAGCATTCCATGCTTCAAAAAAATGCACGTTATGGTCTTCACACGCCTGCAATTTGAGTGATTCAAGTTTCTGAGGGTGTCTTACATAATTTTACACCTATCTACATGTTTATATTTTCATTTGCAAACATGAAAGTGGTTGCCGTGTAAAAGAGGCAACGTCTACCTTGTAAATTGAGAGACCAAAATAGTAGAAAGTAACCTAAGGGAAATGCATGCCCATGCATCTATATAGGTCCAAATTTAGTTATCTAAGTTCACTACATGGTAATTCTTCCCATAGGCATGTGGGAAGAGTTATAGATGCTACAAATCCACCCATAGTCCTATGGCAAGAGATGTCGCAACTATTCCCATAGGCCAGTGGGAAGAGTTGCAGATGCTACAACTCTACCCATAGAATCGTGGGTGGAGATGTGAAAACTATGCCCACATTCATGTGGATATAGATGTGGAAACTCCACCCATAGGACCATGGGAAGAGTTGTATATGCTAAAACTCTACCCCTAGACCTCTGGGCAAGGATGTGGAGACTATGCCCACATGCCTGTAGGCAAAGATGTCACAACTCTTCCCACAACCCAGTGGGCAAAATTGTAGATGCTACAACTCTACCCATAGGCATTTGGGAAAATATGTGACAACTCTGTCCACATGCCTGTGGACATATATGTCACAACTCTACCCTTGGGCTTGTGTGTAAAGTTGTAGATGCTACAAATCTACCGAGAGGCCTATGGGAAGATCTTCAACTCTGCCCATGGGCTTGTGGGAAGAGATGTGGAAAATATGTCCACAATCATGTGGGAAGAGACGTGGAAACTCTTCCCATAGGCCCATGGGTATAGTTGTGGAAAATATGGATACCCTAGATGATTTCCCACATCTAAATCTATTTTGGGTGGAAGCAACTCAAGGTTATTTCACATAAATAAAAAAGTTCCTCAAGTTTAGTTCTGTACTAAATATGTATGACCATAAACAATGAATATGGTTGGTTATCTACTATGAAAAATACAAGTTCACCATGGGAAACCTATATAATATTTCCATAGATAGTATTTTAAACTAATGCATTCTAGATCATAAAGTATGAGTCATCCTTTGGGAGGTGCATGACAAAGAGAGAGGAGGAAATTATGGTGGAACATAAACTACTAGGTTGAATTTTCTCTATGTTAGACTGTGGTAGTCGACATAATGTTAAGATGCCATGGAATGTGCAAAGAATTGTAGCAAGTGTCAACTAGTTGGTCACCCTTATGTCTGTAATGAGATTCCATTGCAACCCATTGTGATAGTGTGGAATTCATTAGTAAATAATACATAATAAATTAGATTGAAACAACAAACAAAGATACAAGGTAATAAAATTTGGAGATCCTTTTAGTTTGAAGTGAACACCCTACATATCTAAAGAAAATCTAACTCGGTACCATTTCCCTAAACTTGTCCTTCAACAAAGTTATTATAAATGACCAAATGATATTTACAATTTTTCTTGCAATACTTTGAACTAAGGGAAATGCACACCCATGCTTCTATATAGTTCCAAATAGATTTATTTAAGTTTTGGGGTGAAGTTAATAATATTCTAAATATTTATATATCAAATGGAGTGCATTATTAAATGACTACAGACTTCTATCTTGAACCAAGATTACAGACTTTTCCTGCATTACTTCGAACTAAGGGAAATGCAATCCCATGCACACACACTAACTAAAATGGAAAAATGAGTACTAACTACCTACATCCATGAGATTGATGAGGTAGGAGCTTCTACAACCACATCACACATAGGCTAGTTGTTAGTTGCATTTCCATTGGGAAGACCTATAGAAATCATAAGAGAATACAAGGGTATATGAATAAATAATAATTAAATAAATAAACAAAGATATAAACATGTACGAGACTCTATAAATATAAAATGGAATACCTAATTGAGAAAAATACTAGTTTTTCTTTTAAACTGTAATTTATGCATTTGTGCAGAAATGCGCGCCAAGATTAAAAAAACTACACACCCTGGTATTTACACACCTACAATGTGAGTATTTCAAGTTTATGAGGGTCTCTTACATAATTTTACACCTGCCTACATATTTATATTTTCATATGAAAACATAAAAGTGGCTGTTGTATAAAAGTGGCAAAGTCTACCTTGTAAATTGAGAGACCAAAACAATAGAAAGTGACCTAATGGAAATGCACACCCACGCTTCTATATGTCTCAAAATTTATTTATCTAAGTTCTCTTCATGGTAACTTTTCCCATAGGTATGTGGGAAAATTTTCAAATGCTACAACTCTACCCACAGGCTTGTGGGAAGAGATGTGGTAACTCTGCCCACAAGCCTATGGGCGGAGTTACAGATGCTAAATATCTACCCACAAACTTGTGGGCAAAGATATGAAAACTCTTTCCACAGGCCTGTGGGTAGAGAAATGGAAAATCTTCCCATATTCCTGTGGGAAAAGTTGTATATGCTACAACTCTACCCATAGGCTTGTGGGAAGAGATGTGGCAACTCTCCCCACAGGACTATGGGAAGAGATGTCGCAACTCCACCTACAGGCTTGTGGGAAGAGTTATAGATGCTACAACTCTACCCACAATCTTGTGGGAAGATCTACAACTTTACCCACAAGCCTATTGGTAGAGATGTGGAAACTCTACCAACTAGTTGGTCACCCTTATGCCTGTAATGAGATTCCATTGCAACCCATTGTGATAGTGTGGATTTTATTAGTAAATAATACATAAGAAATTTGATCGAAACAAAAAAAAAATATACAAGGTAATAAAATTTTGAGATCTTTTTAGTTTGAAGTGAACAACCCACATATCCAGAGAAAATATAACTTGGCACCATTGCCCTAAACCTGTCCTTCATAATACCTGCAAAAATCATCAGAGAATAAAATGTTATATGACTAAATAATAATTTAATAAATAAACTGACATATCAACATGTACGAGACTTTCTAAAGACTAAAGTGGAATACTTTAATGAGTTTCTCTTGGTTTCAATAATTATTTATTCTCTACTAAACAGGGCCAACCACGTGAAGGTGGAAGCTCATTTGGCTCTTCCTCCCCACCTCCTCACATCACTCTCAATTCCCCATACCCAATCTATCTACTGAAAAATAATTGAAAGTAGCATACTACGATTCATGCACAGAAAGTAGCAAAACACAATTTAAAGGTAAATGAAAGAAATAATGTCTTGTGAAACTATGTGGTTTTTTACATACAAAACATATAACATACATCCATAAGAAGGTAGCAACAAATACTATATATTAATATATTTTATCATCAAAATATGTTTCCATTATACATGATTCTCATAACATACATCCATAAGAAGGTAGTAACAAATAGTATATATTAATATATCTTATCTTCAAAATATGTTTCCCTTATACATGTTTCTCATAATATATACAATCGCTTGTTTTTTTGTCTTTTAGTTTTCATAAATTTGTTGATTGGCTCATCCATGTCTTGATTCGCTTCAGTTTATGGGCCCTCTGTTGGTGTTGATTCAATATGCATGCTTTGATGCATTATATGTATAGTCAGGTACTCTCCACGACATGAAGGCCGTTGCCGAGGGACCTCGACTACAATAACAAAAAGGGTTAAAATGACATGGTTAGTTATTATTCATAGAAGTAGTTTATTAATGCAAATATCATTACAATGTTGTTTACTAGGTTGACTAGTCAAGACCATTGGGTTTGGATACCATGTGTTCCTACTCTCACCAAGCATTCTCATCTACAAGCTTTTCCACCAAAACAAGAAAATTTAGAAGTACACCATCTACAAGTAAATATTAATAATTTTATTAATCCATACTTCTGATTTTATAGCCATAATACCATCATGGTCGGGCTACACACAACCATCACCGGGTTGCACTCCACCGTCATGGCTAGGATGCACACCACCATCATCGGGCTACACTCCAATATCATGGCTAGGTTGTACACCACCATTGGGATGGATTCTACCATCATGGTTGGGCTGCACACCACCATCATTGGATTGCACTCTATTGTAATTGGGTTGTTGTCCACAATTGGCCTCATTATTGTTATTTCTCTCTTGCTTAAAACAAAAAGGCACATTCATTTATGGGTGAAATCAATTATCAATAGATTTTATAAGTAATTAACAATTAAAGTCCAACGATTTAACTTATGATTTCGTTCAAAGAGGAAGATTGTGTTTTCCCCATGATTTGTAACATTCAACCATAGATTGAAATCGACACTTGAAACTGAGCTAGAGGTCTTCTTCTGTGGTCACAGTTTTGAATTGATCCCCTTGCATTGCACAAGATCTCAAATTTGTCTTATTGGATCCAATTAAATATAAGTTGTATCATGATATGAATTATATGGTTTAATTATTTTTTACATACAATTCATTCTTTTTGTTTCACATAACCACCCTAGACAAGTTTGTGCTGCTTGTGTTTTCCTAGTCTTTCCTTGGTTGCTTTTGATGTTTCTAGGAGACTAGAAAAGGTTTCCAATAGGTTGTATATCACAAATTTTAAATAGAACTAAGAAAAATTCAACATATTAAATTCAAAATATGATATACCTTCCTGATCCAGGTGGCGTCTTTCATTCTTTTCTCATTGTCTTCTCCTTTGCATCTTCCAATAAATTATTCCACTCAACTTTGGGAATCATTGAAGTACGCTCATACCTAGGGTTTGTTTGCAAATGAGCCCTATATTGGTTCGTCACATATTTCAAATATGTTACATCCAATGAGGAGACTACAATTTTGTTGAAGGAATCACCGAATAGGCCAACCAAGCGGTCAATAAGTTCTTTCTTCAATCTGGGATTCTGAGCATTCCACCATGTCCATATGGTGGGCACAAAAATATCTAAGGCCTTGTCATTCATATTCTTAAAAATGTGTTGTTTCCTACATAACAATATGATCATTAATTCAAAATAATCGTAGAGATGTATGTTTCAATTAGATAATACAAAATAATTAAGACATTAATAAATACTTCGGATTTTTTGTATCTAGATCGAAACAATGTTCTCTTCCACCAAAAAGGTAATTGGAAATGTTCCCTTGTTGGTAGAACATGATGATCCAAGAAAGAAATCTGTAGAATCACCAGTTTCCTCATCTCGACCACCATCAAGTGCTTGGTCTGGCGTGCATTGTGTTGATGATGTCTCATGGGCCCCAAAAGGTTCATTCATCTCAATCATAGGGTTATCAGCCACAGGTGGAGAGCCAAAGAGCCCCGCGTGTATGTGGATCATGGTAGGATGTTGTGGTGTTTGAGCATCACTGCTACCAACACCATTATTAGGAGTATACTGTTGAATTTTTCTGAACAATTCCTATAAAAAGAAAACATGTTTTATTCATATCATATAAAAGTAGCAAAACAAAATTCATAAATGAAAGTATGTGATAAATAACCTTTTTAAAAGATGTCGCTTATTGCAGAACATTTTATTTCCTCCATCAAAACTCAACATCTTTGTTCAACCTCCTTCGTTGGTTCATGCATAAAAAACTTAGTAAGTTCAATGTTTTTGTTTTATCACAACCTTTTTAATTGTCTCAATCAGGTCCAATTCAAACATGTGCTCATAGTTTCGAACATTTTTAAGTACATCAGGTGTCTACAACTACATATATCAACAAAAAAACAAGTTAATTCAATTATAACAACAATAATAAAATTCACTTTAAATGGATATGGATATTGTTAGTTGTTTACCTGCTCCGAGGTTGGTGCCTTCCCATGATCACCCTGCCACAATATAAGAAGCATTACATATTAAAATGTTACATTATAATATGAGAAGCATGAGATATTAAAATTAATTTTAAAGATACAAAATAAATTGTCTAAAAACATA
>SNQJ01S0062054.1:10260-48673 GCA_010110895.2 Picea sitchensis | reverse complement strand
TGCTTAAACAATTATGCTTCTTTTAAAATATTTACAAGGCACTCAATGATGATCACAAAAATGCAGGGAAATAAACAATGGCACATTCAACATCAGTCGCATATATGAAAAACATAGAGACATATATTTCCCGAGGAAACCCATACAGGGTAAAAACCTCTTCTTCTTTATATGATAAGTATTCTTTACATTCTTTAAATTATCCTACATATGAGCACCAAATCATTGTGAGGATACAACCTCTGTTTTGCAAGATGCAACTTGCTGAGAGCACCAACTCTCTATTTTCTCTAGCACCCACTAGAAGGAAGCACCAACTCCCTGGTTTCTTTAGCACCAACTAGAAGGAAGCACCAACTCCCTGGTTTCTCTAGCGCCAACTAGAAGGAAGCTACAACTCCCTATGTTCAAGCACCCACTTGAACCTCTGAGGACACCAGTCCTCCCTAGCACCTCCCTACCACCCTGGATTATGAATATGAAATACTGAAACCTATTACAGTGATATAGTGTTCAATAACAGCTTACCGGTCTCATCACTATTCTGCAAGATTTTTCTACTCAGTCTTCATCACTGTCTTCCTGCATGCATCCGTTGCCCATTCTGTTCTTCTGGATTTTGTGCTCTATGTGCCATCCCCATTCAATGCACCTTTTGTTTCCTGTCCATTTCAGCTGCTGCACCACTTCTTAACACATGCATTACTTCACCTCAGCAACAACACTAATCTCTTCTTTGTTCCACATTCTTATAGTCTATGTTCTCCTTGTGCATGCAATATTCGCCATACCTCTGCATGCTCACACCACTCCAATCTCCTCCACATCAGAGAGTTTTCTCCACTTCACTCTTCCACAACTATCCAATCTCTTGTGCACCACGTTCTCTCTCTATTTTGCATATTCTGCTCATTGTGAGTCCTCTACCTAATCATCATGGTAACTCTTCAACTTCTCTGGTGGTTTCACCTATGCATCCATCATCACTGAGTGTTATTTTGAGATTCCTTAGTTTCTTTGGTAGTTGAGACTCTACGTCTTCTCTGGCATAATCGAGCTTATACTTTATGTTTCAGTTACAAACTTCAACGCTCATCCATCTATCAATCGCCTGTATCAATAATCCTCAATCCACTGGAAGATGCATTGAGACTCTTCATCTTCTTTGGTGATCACACTCAGTCCTCTTCGATTCCTCTGGAAGAGATCATCATTTTTTTTAGTTGTTACACTGAGAAGAACAAAAGTAGCCCTATGATCTTGTTCAACTTCACCTGCACCGTTGGATTGAATTCATAGAAACTTGTGTTTACTTCGCCATTTCACACTTCGACATTTCGGGATCCCCACGGTAAAGATTTCGTTACACTCCATGTCTCGATCCCTGAAACTCCGAAATGGAGCTTATATGAACTAGCTCCTTCCTTCATCTTCCACCAATGTGACCAATGGCTGCAACCACAGATTGAGCCAAAATGTGTTTCTCATTTCGGTATTTCGGGATTTCGGCACTCCTATGGTAGAGTCTCTTGACGCTCCATGTCCCGATATTCGAAGCTCCAAAATGGAGTCGAATCAATGGTCGACACTCTAAGTGATTCGATGGTCTTGATCTCTTCGTGATTTCGCATATCGCGATTTCAGGGTTCGCGACTTTGGGACTCCTATGTTAGGATTTATTGACATCTCCATCTCCCGATTTCTGAAACTCCAAAAGGGAGTTGGATCAACGGTCCACATAACCCCTTGAGATGGACGGTTGAATGGATTTCGACATTTCGCATTTCGCGATTTCGGGACTCCTGTGGTAGGGGTTCTTGACATATCCCTCTCCTAATTTCTGAAACTCTGAAGTGATGTAAACCTGTTGACGTCACACATGGATTGAAACATGTCGAATAACTTCCATGTGTCACTCTAATTCGTGACTTACATGTGCCTAAAATGTTGAATCATCTTGACACTTGTCATTGCCTGGTTGTGCCATGTGTTCTTATCTGACACAGTTTGCTGACGTGTCTGTTTCGGGATTTCACATTTCAACACTTCGGGACTCCTAAATTTGAGAGTCTATGACTTCTCCATCTCCCGATTTCTGAAACTAAGAAATGGAGTTTACTTCGGGGTTTCACATTTCACGAATTCGACATTATTGTTGTTAAGTGTTCTTTGGAAATTCAAAGTCCTGGTATCCGAAACTCTGAAATGGAGTTTACTTTGGGGTTTCTCATTTCGCAAATTCGACAGGTTAGGGAACCTCGTTCCTTTGACTTCTCAGTCAGGGAAATGGCAATCTTTCACCACATGTCCTATGGACCCAATGGTCCAGATCTTATCAAAAATTCACGGGCCTTTGTCGTGTCTAATCAATTTTACCATATCAATCCTTTATCCGATGGTTAGGAATATATCATGAATTCACAAGTCTTCGTTGTGCCTGATTTGGGATTTTCTGCCATGCGCTCTGTCCTTTCGCATTTCGGGATTTTTTTCCATGCAAGCATCGTTTCACTGCTGGTCTTGCCACTTTCTCTTGTTCATCATCATCAGGTTTTGCTTTCCATCAATGACAAACAAATACTCTTCCTTCTGTCTGAAAAACATGCCAACAAATGGAATCTATATTATCTTGCTATTGTATGTAGATGACATGCTTGTTGCAGGGTCTAATATGAAGTATATAAATCTGCTCAAGAATAAATTAGCTAATTCATTTCCGATGAAGGATTTGTGTGTTGCAAAGAAAATCCTTGGTATGAGAATAACAAGAGACATGAAAAATCGCAAATTGACATTATCTCAGGGTGAGTACATAGAGAAGGTGTTGGAGAGATTTAGAATGTAGAATGAAAAACCAGTTAGTACACCTTTAGCCAACCATTTCAAATTAACTACGGAAATGTGTCCCAAGACATAGAAGGAGATAAAATACATGTCCAGGGTCCTTTATTCATCAGCAGTTGGAAGCTTGATGTATGTGATGGTTTGCAAAAGACCAGATATTGCACATGCAATGGGAGTTGTGAGTAGGTATATGAACAATCTAGGTAAAGAACATTGGGAGGCAGTAAAGTGGATTCTCAAGTATTTGAGAGGTATTGATACTCATGCATTATGTTTTGGAGGTTTAGAAACTTTTCTACAGGGATATGTTGATTTATATATGGCAAGTGATAAAGATAGAAGGAGGAGCACCATAGGGTATGATTTTATTGTAGGTGGAACAACAGTAAGTTGGATTTCAAAACTACAAAAGGTTGTTGCACTTTCAACAACAAAAGTAGAGTATGTTGCTGCTACAAAGGCTAGTAAAGAAATGTTTCAATTATAGAGGTTTATGGAGGAATTGGGAAAGAAGTAGGAGAATAGTAGGTTTTACGATGACAATGATACTTCCATTCATCTTGAAAATAACTGAGCCTTCCATTTGAATACCAAGCATATACAACTCAAGTACCATTTCATACGATCCATCTTGGAAGATGGACATTTGAAGTTGGAAAAGATACATACTAGCCAGAATCCTATAGACATATTAACAAAGGGAGTAACCAGGGAGAAACTGAGTTCCTTCTCAGTTTCAGTTGGTATTCAAGAATGAAGGTGAAGCTAGGAAAATTTCTAGGTCCAAGAAGGATCATATTCCAACAGATACGACAATGGTGAAGTTATTGAGATCAGTCTCCAAGTGGGATATTTTTGGTTGTGGAGATTGATTATCTTCTTGATTCATAGGTATTTTTTTCAGCTGTGTGTATACCCCATGAATACTTTACACCCCTCCACATGGGGGGTTTCCCCCCCCTATGGAGTCCAGGGGCGAAGCCCTCAAAGGAAAATTGCCTT
Organism: Picea sitchensis; assembly: GCA_010110895.2. Lineage (NCBI taxonomy): Eukaryota > Viridiplantae > Streptophyta > Pinopsida > Pinales > Pinaceae > Picea > Picea sitchensis. The sequence goes on along the minus strand of SNQJ01S0062054.1, from coordinate 44,827 downwards.
GTAAATGTATATTGTAATTTCATAGTAAATCTGGACCGTTCATTATAAGGTCACAGATCTGACGGTAGAAGTAATGTTAGGGTTTTTTTCCCTAGAAGACAACCCTCTTTTATGACGGAATTGTATTGTGACTTTGTATCATTGCAAATATTGTATTCTGAGAGAGGCGACTATGAGAGAAAGAAGAGGAAGTTACAACGGGTGTGTTGTAGGTTGTATCCCTTCATTTTTCCAGATAATAAAAAGGAAGGACCTGGAAATTTCTCTGGTGGACTTATCCCACATTGGGTGAACCACTGATATTCGTGTCTCTATTGTATTGTGCATATTCTGTGATTTATTTCCACATTTGATTTATTTTATTGCTCCACAATATTGTTTTTCTAACACCTGCAATTTGAGTGATTCAAGTTTATGAGGGTGACTTAGATTATTTTACACTTTTCTACATATTTAGTGATATGTATGTGAACATAAAAGTGGTTGTTGTGTAAAAGAGGAAAAATCTACCTTGTAAATTGAGAGACCAAATCAATAGAAAGTGCCCTAATGGAAATGCACGCCCATGCTTCTATATATCTCCAAATTTAGTGATCTAAGTTTTTGGGTGAAGTTAATAACATTATGAATCTATCTATATCATCTAGAGTGAATTTTCAAATGCAAAAGGACTTCTACCTGGAAGCCAAATTCAAGATATTTTGTAAAATGGATGGCAAAACTAGATTACTATAAAATGTATGCCTAGGAATAATATGATCTCCAAAATGAGTGATAAAAGTTGTGGAGATTTTATTTTATCATTTTACATATATTCATACTTTAGTTTTTCATTTTGAAACAAAAAACCCTCTTCTGTGCATAAAGGTTGAAAACTGCTTTGTAAATGCAAAAAAATGCATAAAGGGAAAAATGCTTAAAGATGCATGAAACCAGGGCATTGTGAAAATGCACACCCAACTCTTAACACACTTGCAATTTGGGTGATTCAAGTTCCCGAGGGTATACTATATTATTTTACACATGTCTACATATTTAGTGTTGTGTTTACAAACATAAAAGTGGTTGTTGTGTAAAAGAGGCAAAATCTACCTTGTAAATTGAGAGACCAAATCAATAGAAAGTGCCTTAATGGAAATTCACAGCAATGCTTCTATATAGATCCAAATTTAGTGATTTAAGTTTTGGGGTAAAGGTAATAACATTATGAATATATCTATATCATATAGAGTACATTTTCAAATGAAAAAGGACTTCTACCTGGAACCCAAATTCAAGATCTTTTGTAAAAAGGATCGAAAAACTAGATTACTATAGAATGGACACCTAGGAATCATATGACCTCCCAAGTAAGTGATAAAAGTTGTGGAGTTTGTATTTTATTAATTTACATATATTCATACTTTATTTGTGCATTTTAAAACCCAAAACCCTCTACTGTGCATAAAGGTTAAAAACTACTTTGTAAATGCAAAAAAATGCAAAAAGGGAAAAATGCTTAAAAATGCATGAAACTAGGGCATTGTGAAAACACATGCCCAACTCTTGACACTCCTGCAATTCCAATATGTATCGTAAATATGAAATTTAAAGGGGATGGATGGATGGATTCAGAAGAACAAGACAATAATACATACAAGGTATTCCTATTACAACTTCATAAAACACTTACGACAACTTCATGCTTAATACATTCAACTATAACATAATATTATTTAGGTAAAATTTAATGTACATGAAAAAATACTCAGTAAAATATTCCTTTAGGGAGTTGGGTGGGTGCCACTTGATTCGTCTTGTCTTCCCAGTGGTAATTTAGAAAATTGACACAATATTTTCCAATATTTTCCCATCAAATACTTATGATCATTCAAATTTCTTGATTCCTCATCCAAATCAGTGTATTGATCATAAACTAGGGGAGGTAATTTATTGAAAATCATTTTCAGATTATGCAACATCTCAAAATCCCTTGCCAACAATTATACTACATCTTGCCCCTTCAAAGTGTCATCAAGATTTTCGAACTTGTTGTCACTGTTCCTCTTGTCTTCTAATAGCTTCTAAGAATATTTCATTAGATACAAATCCCCATTTGCATTCCAGAATGATGGTTATCCATGATTGGCGACATCACTAAAAATCTTCTTAAAAGTAGATATTTACCTCATAACCTCATAGCACTTAGTTTCCGCATTTTGCAACAATATCCTTTTTGTAATGACTCTTTTAGAATCCATTACAATGCTAGTTTTGTCATTGATTTGCAAATCCTTCAACTCCTCTTTAGTTTTGTTGTTTAAGAACTTCATTATATCAACTACCAAATCAACTTTATTCTCCAACTCATTTGTTGTTCCTTTTATGTCTTTCACGACTACGATGATTAAATCAATCTCATCCTACAACATAGTAAAATAAAACCAATTCTTAAAAATTATGTTAGCTATATCATCCCAATGATACACTTAGCTCCTTTCATGGATGGTCTTCCTATCACCCTTTCCTTCATTCTATTTGCTTCCTTACGAGCTTCTTCTTTAGCAGCATTGATTTGTTCCAAAAATAACTATCTTCTCTTCACCTGATATTCTAGTTCTGCTACCTTGGAATCTCTTTGTTTGAGATGGTTTGTCATAGTGTCCAAATTTATATCCTTCACACTCAAATCAGCCATGACTTTTGATAATCCCTCTACTGGGTCTAATGGAGAAGTTTGCACTGTAACTGAATTGGCTCCCTGCAATCGTTGAGTTTACTCATCTTTGAAGTTTTCAATTTCATCTTGTAGTTGTTCTATGATCTTTATACTTTCCAATAATTGCTGGTAAAGTTGCTCCTTTTCTTCATGACTAGCCTCCACCTCTGGGGTCATAACATGTTGTCACTAGTTCATATGGGTAGAAAATACGATGCTACAATCTAATGGTACGTCGTACTATCAGATTTTTTTTGCAATTTTAGTATTTTTTTTTTAAATGCACGATATTCGTCGGATATCCAATGAGCATGGACTTAGATATCCGATGGGTGTTCAGTTTGACCAAGCCAATGATCAATTCGCCAGACATCCGACGTTTGACCATGTCAATAGATTTTGTGTCGGATATCCGACGATTGACGAAGTTAATGTTTTTTCCCATTAGACATCATCTATCTGGTAAAAAATATAAAGAAGTTTGAAATATTAGAGACGTTCGACGTTGTTGCTACACTATCGATGATTTGTAGATGTTATAGGGGATATTGTTTGGTCAAAATACATAAAAAATTTATTTTGTTAATTGCATTACAAATAATTAAACTATGGAGGTTTATTTTTGAAGACAATCATCACTGAAAGTTTGGTAAGGAAAAATGTCACATAACATTCCTCCAAGAGGAGTACAACGAAATGTGAGATCTTCATTGTAGGCTTTGGGTGATGGAAAATGTTATTTCCCTTGTAACAAATGTAGGGTCTATAATAGTAGAAGAGTTTTAATAAAAAAAACTAGAAAACATTGTAGAGATTATGGACACCTTGAAGGCGGGCTTGAATATCGTCCCTTGGTAAGTTATTCATTATATGTCTTTATATTGAAGTTTATTTTTGTAAACATTTATATGTTAAATGTAGAAGAAGAATAATGTAGGGTTTAGTGGTTAGCAGGTTTAAGGTTTATGGGTAGGGGGAGTAAGGGGTTAGGGGATAAGATTTTAATGGTTTAAGGGTTGATAAGGCCAGATTAGGGCTCAATGGTTTAGGGGTTAGGGTCTTATAGGTTAGGGTTTAAAATAGGTTTAGAGGGGGTTTGGGGCCTAGGGGATTTATCGAGTTTTATAGGTTAATCGAGTTTTAGGGAATATGGGTTAGGGTTTTAGGGTTAGGGATTAAGGGGTTAGGTTGGGTTAGGATTGAGGTTAAGGTGTTAAGGATTATGGGGATAGGGTCCAAGGGGTTAGGGGTTAATGGTTTAGAGGTTAGGGGTGGGTTAAGGGTTAGGGATCAGAGGGCTATATAATATCTTATCTCAACCCATTATATCCGATGACCACATGTTCATCAGATTTAGGGTAGGTTTTAGTGGTTAATGGGTTTGAGGTTTAGGGGTACGGGGGTGTAAGAGGTTGGGGGTTAATATTTTAATGGTTTAAGGGTTAATAATTAGGCCATATTAGGGCTCAATGGTTTAGTGGGTAAGGGTTAGTAACTTAGGGTTTAAGGCAGGTTTAGGGGGTTTGGGGCCTAGTAGGGGTTAGGTGTTTAGGGTTTAAGGGGTTTATGGTTAGGGATTAATAGGTTAGGCTAGTTTAGGGAGTTAGAGGGTAAGGGGTTGAAGGGATTAGGGGGAATGGGGTTAAGGTGTTAAGTATTACAGGGATAGGGTCTAAGGGGTTAGGGGTTAGGGATTAAATGGTTAGTGGTTAATGGTTTAGAGGTTAGGGGTGGGTTAAGGGTTATGGATAATAGGTTAAGGGGTTAGAGGTTAATAGGTTATGGTTTAAGCTGATAGGTTTAGGGCCTAGGGGATTTAGAGGTTAATGGGGTTTTACGGAGTATGGGTTAGGGGTTTAGGGTTAGGGAATAATATGATATATTAATGAATGAAACAAAATAAGAATAGGTTTTTCTTGTTGGTTGTGACTATATATAATCACACAAAGTGTCTCTCTTTCTACTTGTCAAGAAAAACAACACTTTTCCTATATTTTTTCAACATATTCATAAACATCTTGATAAATTGCACAAGCTTCATCATTGTTTTGTTGTCTTTGTTTCTCACTTTCACCTAAGTTATCTTTTTGTTTGTATTTGTTGACTTTTTTTCCTATATTATATTTGTAAATGTTTGTATCGTTTTAATATTTCTTATATACACTAATATTACTTGCTTGTTTGTAATTACAAAGAAACGACATCCTAGGGCACACAATATGGAGGAAGACGTGGATGTACAAGCACCTATTCAAGAACATGGAGAGAATATTGAAGATCAAGTTAATGATCCTATGGAAGAAGATGATGATGCTAATAACAAAGTTGAAGAATATGGGACACATATATTGATCTAGGAGACATTTAATAATGTAGGAATGGATGATGATGACGACCTGCTTGATGGTGTTTTTGATATACCTGTACTTGAGAACACAAGACAACCTCTTTATGAAGACTCAAAAACAAGTCTTCACGTTTCTATATTATTGTTGGTGAAATTAAAGGTTATGAATGGTTTGTCAAACACTTGTGTAACATAACTCCTAAGGTATATTGTAATATATTTTGTCACATTTAGTGCAACATTATAAAGGTTTTCTTTTTTCCTCTATTTTTTTGTTAGTTGATCACTTGTAAAATTTGGATGCAATATGTACGATTAATATTCTTCACATTAACCAGTACTGATTTTTTATGTTGTATATTGTTAGGTGAATTTTTGTTACCAACGTCAAATATTTTACCTCGCACATACCGAGATTTACATGCCATTATGAAAGATATCAGAATGGAGTATCAAGCTATTCATGCATGTCCCTATGATCATATTCTATATTATGGAGAACATATGTTGAAGGAAGAATTATCTAAATGTCAAATTAGTAGATATCAAATCGATAAAGTAACAAAAAAGGTGCCTTGCAAGGTTCTTCATTATATTCCCATAATTCCACGTTTGCGGTTTTTGTTCAGGTGCAAAAACATAACACAATTTATGGATTACCATGCAAATAACATAAGTAAAGATGGCGTTATTCAAATTCCTACAGATGGATCTTCATTTAAGAAGATAGAGGAAATATGGCCACATTTTAAAGTCGAACCTCGTAATCTTAGGCTTTCATTGGTAGCTGACAGTGTTAATCCATTTGGAGAGCTCATATATGCTTACTTGGTGTGGCATGTTTTTGTTATCAACAATAAAATTCCTCCATGGATGTCAATAAAGAGGGAGTAAATAGTGTTGGAAATGATTGTGTTAGCACTCTGTAATTTTTGTTCGGCTGATAGAAAAATGACAGAGGTAACTATTTCAACCAACTTTAGAGATGGGCACTAGCCTGCTAAACTCAAAGAGGGATCTCTCGTGTCACTTGATATTTCTTTGAAAATATGTGGCTAGATTAGGTTTGTTTTGGGGGGTTTTTATAAAATTACTGGTAAGGAAAGGGGAGGGGCACTTAGGGCTATGGAGTCGAAATTATGAAAGTAAATGAAAAAAATGATAGACCATTGGAAATATCCATAGGATAAAGGCTAAATGAGGCAATGAATCTGAGTAGTAAATTGTATTTAAGTAGGGTGTAGGAGGAAGGAGAAAACACATAGTTGCATCAGAGCATTACTAAAATGAATTCTGAATTAGCTAGGAAGAAAATTATACAGTTTAAATTGCTTAAGTCGAGAGCATCATAAGATTAATTATGGACCTTTAACTCTCCAATTTAAATAGAAGAAAATGTAAATGGAATAAAATGACAAAGGAAATACATAATATGAAGGATACAAAACTCACATCACAACCATTAGAATATTTTCATGGAGACTTCAAAAGCTTTTGTATTATGTATTCACTTTGGCCCCAGAAATTTACAAAGTTTTCCTGTTATGAGGGCAGACCCCTCTTCGGTAAGTCATCTTTTTCTTTATCTTTGTAATAGTATATATAGATAAATTACACCTAGAATTCAAAACGAATCATCTTCCCCAAAATTCAAAAATAGACATCAGTTACGAAAAGGCGTAACATATTACAACTGAATTCCTACTTTCTAGGGAGCGTTATAAAAAAAAACTGACATATTCGATATTTTATACCCTACAGGCCCCCTTTCTGCATCATCAAAAAATTCCTTGAAACATACTTAATTTGGCTTGCAATCTATTTCAAGTTTGCAATCTCTTCTTTTAAAGTTTCAAGCCAATCAAGATGGCTTTCTCCAATGCTTTCAACCAATTCAAATTTGACCTCTGTCTTCCGTCGCTTGCTCCTTTTACCTTTCCAGCTTGTAGATGATATCTGTCTGCATAACCATTGATAATTAAATCCTTCATGATAATATTTATCCTAATTCCTTCATCTGACCCCTGTTCTTCTGCAAGCTCTATATGGAATTTTATTGCTAGTATTCATGCAACAAGCTTCTCTTTCAGATTATTTGAATATCCCAGTTCGCTGAAGGTCGCTGGATCCGTCTTCTCCATTTTCTATGGTGTACCTAGAAGCATGATCTTACCTCTTTTAGCTATACAGGAATTAGATGGACGATTCGATTTTTTACTACCCCGTTCTCTATTAGAATGTTAATCACCCAAAACAGAGTAATGTCATTCATGTTTTGAATGACGTTCGTCATTGAGTGCTAATCACAGGTTACTGACGAATGTCCATGTAGGGATACGATTTATCATGTTCGGCTTCTGATTTCAAATTATGATCCATTCAAATTAGTCCTTTGGCAACGCTCACTTGGTATCACACAGACGAAAAGTACTCGGACAAGTGTCGTGAGGTGGTTTGACTGGCCATCAACCTTTCTCTTTCCATATGCGATCTTTGGATTTGACATATCCAATGATATTTTAACACGTGACATCGGGGTGTAATTGAGCAGTTTCGTGCTTACCCTCTTTTCCCCCAGATACACGCCTGGAGGCACCACGTAGCTTCGACACAAAACTGTGGTATTTTCATTGTCCCGCTTTCAAGAGTTTAAAATTCGATCTAGTTCTGGGCCTGATACACTCTATGACCATTGATCGACAACGCCCATGATCTAAAATCCATCAGATCTCATCGATTTTAGATCTCTTTCCATATTTAGCCCCATCCACTATATGTGGCTCCATCTTGCTAGTATGTCGCTCCTCTATACTGATTTGGTGTCCTACTAAATCTCGAGACTTGGGTTCCAAGAAATTATTAAAGTAATAACATGGGATGCAACTAGGAATGCTACTCTCCCTGCAAGGTAGAAAAAATTGTGTAGACTCGGTGCCTCATCCATTGGGATGCTCCCACTACAGGTGTGTACCTTTTTCTATCCTAGAGACTGAATGCTAGATATACTGCTAAAAATCTAACTAAATACTTTATTTGGAAATCTAAACTTGAAAATACTTGATCATCAAGATTATTCGCACCTACCTACCCTAATTGTTGAAGAGAAATGACAATCAAGTGAAATGAAAGTGCCAATGCAGCCACGCTAGCATTTTATCCATTGCTCGTACGCTTTGCACATGCCTACTCCAAATCTTGTTCATCAACAAATCATTTGAGAAGTTACATATGACTTTGAATCTTATAATTTAAAAAATATTAGGACTGTTCATCGTTTCTAGCAAAACTGCAAAGGGGTCTTCCAACACATGCATAAAATAACAATCTTGTATCATTTATTCCACTGATTTCTTGTTTTCAACTGATTTACCCTGTAGATTTTCATCCAGAGGCTGAAAAATCTACTGAGACTATTGTAAATAAATATCTCCTGAATTGAAAGACAGTTCTAACTGGAACGTAACTTATGGTATAAGGAAATCCATGTATAATATTGACATTGATTTGTCATCCTGTTCATTCCTAAGCTTACAAACCATCATGTACTATAGATTTTGATTGTAAATATTCTCCATATAACATGCCACAGGGTCATAAAACACATGAGAGAACATTTCCTTTTGAGGAGTTAAAACAAAAGGCCAAGATTCCTTCACAAGTGTTTGTTCTTCTTGCTCTACTTCTTCAATCCTGAGAGTATTTTAAAATGAAATGGCATCATTAGGTTTTTCTACTTTTCCATGCATCTCAACAAAAACATTCATACATTCTTGAACATATTCAAGTATGAAAACCATATTATGTGTATCAAGGCTATCCTCTTGTTCATCAAACAATTCTGGTTTGGTTTTATTAATCTTCTGGAAATTTGCTTGAGGACTGTCATTTTGACTTCTAAATGAATGAAGGGGAATAATTTCATGTTCATAGTATTCTTGCAAATGTGGAAAGCTAACAACAAGAATTATTTCACATTCTAGGGTCCTCATGGATGCATTTTCAAAACCATGATTTGTAGAGGAATCAAATAGAACAACTGCCTTCTCATTATCTTTCTTTATTTCTAATTGGAAAGTGGCATACACTATTTTTTTTCTTTCCTGAAGCTCTATGTCATTTGTTTGTTCACTGCTTGAAGCTTCCATAAATGCAGTTTCAAGATCCTCATCCATGTCTAGGTCACTTAGGAATTTGACAATCACATCATTCATAGGTGAAGAAAGACAACTTTGAAACACTTTGTCTTACTGGAAGTCTTGTTGAATCTCTTCATCAAGTTTAGGAGAAGGAAGGTGACCTTTGACAATAATCCCTTGATCAAATTTCTCTATTTTTTCATGATTTTATTTTAACCATTCAAAGGAAGAAAAACATTACGAGAGATATTCTTCATTTGCAAGTCCACTGCTCTCTTCAAATTTAACATCATACCTGGAGGGTTTTTGATCTGAAATATTATTGACACTTTGTTTGATCACTTTGAAAGAATCAAAACACAGTGGAAAGGTTCTTATTTCTGATTTGGTCATGTCTTTATTTCCTTCATTTCTATCATATGCACATTTTTCCATTTCTTTGAATTGCTGAACATACTCATTCTCAGATTCATCTTTGACCAATGGTTGCAATTCCTTGTTGATTTGTTTCAGTGAATCGGTGTGATTTGTAAACTACATACATCCCTTTGCTTCAATGATGATCTTAGAATTTTATTTCAAAAATTTAAATGAATAAAAGAATAAAGGAAAATAATTTCCTTCATCTGTTTCAGTACCTTCTCCTTTGTAACTGTGACATGTAGGCTGATGGATTTCACTACACTGCTAAAAAGGAACATTTTTAGAGAGAGAACTTGCAGTTAGTTGTTCTAAGGAGTCAACATCATCACCATCATCGTATTCATCATATATAGGCAAATCAACAACATTCGCAATGTCATCTAGTAAGAAAAAACTTGGAGCATCAACCTGTCTCTCAACAAGATGATTTCCAAAATCATCTTCTTGACTATCTATAAATGAATATATGAAACAATGAGCCTCATTATTATCATGGGGTGGATCAAAAACTACATAAGTTCCCTCTCTTTCAATAAGTGGGATATAATCCTTTGCAAAATCATTAGCATTTAAAGCTTCAAGAGGACCTATGATATCAATTTTATGCTCAATATTCCAATCAACTGTTCTCTGTTCATATTCATTTCCATGTCCTGGAACATCCAACCCCTCACTTTGAATCTATTCACATGCCAGGATATTGTGTTGAATCTCTTGAGCATCATCAAACATTTGTTGTAAGGGTTTAGGTCTTCTCTCCATCAAAAGAAAAGAGAAATCTGGGTGAAGAGTAGTGGCATACTGGAGCATGGAAACATCTTTAGTGGGTTGAATTTCTATGGGCAGATCATAGTAAATACTGGAAAACCTTCTACTTAATGTGTAAATAGTCTCATTGCTTTGTCTTTTTAAGGCATAAAATTCTGCAAGTTGTAGGTCCAGAGATTTTTTCTTACCCCAAAAATTAGAAAAAATACTCTTCAATTCTTCCCATGAGATAATTATTCCTGGTTGCAAATGTTTAAACCATTATTTGGTATCTCCTTTCAAGGATTGAGAGAAATCCCTCATACAAATATCTTCATGGTCAATCTCAAGCAAATCTATAAAATGGTCAAACTCTTGGATGTGTTTTTCAGCTGTGATGGCACCGAGTTCTCCATAAAACATAGGTAGGTATTCATAATGCTTTGGAGGAAAATCATGAAGGATGCGAGGTAATTTTAAGGGTCTGTATTTGTGCTGGGTCTTGGAGGGTGTTGGATCAAGTACAAGAGGTAAAATATCGGCCTTGGTCTCATGAGGCTTATCAACTTGGTTGTGGTTATCATATGGCTCAGATGGGAGGTTTTGATCAAAGTTAGTGATGAAATGATGGGATATATGTATAATTTTAGGATATGCAATTTCAAGATTATCATGATCATAATTTACATGCAGTAGGTGAAGAAATTTTTTTCTAGCATGTTCAAGAAAGGACCAGAGGTATCTTACAACAAACAATATAATGCCTTGGAGAAAACCAAATTTTAAGTACTTGTTTTCTTCCATGAGGCTTTTTCATACCTCCTTCAAGGGATCTCATCTTCGGACAGTGGAGTCTCCAATGATGTTTTGGAAGCAGGGTCTACATTGAGAATGGAGTCTCCAGTGAAAATTTAAATTTCTGGATTCTTCCACTAGTGGAATCACCTTCAAACTGAATTTTGATGTGTGGAGTCACCAAAGCAGGAATATAGCCAATATGTGCCTAAGTGTCTTCTTTCCTCAGACCTTAGGACTCAACCATGTCATTCTTTACCATGGAAATTTTTTTAATTTCATCCCCAGCAATGATGCCAGAATGTTAGCACTCTGTAAATTTTGTCTGGATGATAGACAAACAACAGAGATAACTATTTCAACCAAATTTAGAGCTGGCCAGTAGCCTGCTCAACTCAGAGAGGGCTCTCTCGTGTCACTTGATATTTCTTTGGAAATCTGTGGCTAGATTTGGTTTGTTTTGGGGTTTTTTTATAAAATTACTGGTAAGGAAAGGGGAGGGGCACTTAGGGATATGGAGTCGAAATTCTGAAAGTGAATGAAAACAATGACATTCCATTGGAAATATCCATAGGATAAAGTCTAAATGAGGCAATGAATTTGAGTAGTAAATTATATTTAAGCAGGGTGTAGGAGGAAGGAGAAAACACATAGCTGCATCAGAGCATTAATGAAATGAATTCTGAATTAGCTAGGAAGAAAATTACACAGTTTAAATTGCTTAAGTCGAGAGCATCATAAGATGAATTCTAGACCTTTAACTTTCCAATTTAAATAGAAGAAAATGTAAATGGAATAAAAGAACACAGGAAATACATATTATGAAGGAGACAAAACTCATATCACCACCATTAGAATCTTTTCATAGAGACTTCAAAAAGCTTCTGCATTATGTATTCAATTTGGCCCTAGAAATTTACAAAGTTCTCCTGCTATGAGGGAAAGCCCCTCTCTGGTAAGTCCTCTTTTTATTTATCTTTGTAATAGTATATATAGATAAATTACACCTGGAATTCAAAATGAATCATCTTCCCCAAAATTCAAAAATAGACATCAGTTACGAAAAGGCGTAACGTATTACAACTGAATTCCTACTTTCTAGGGAGCGTTATAAACAAAAACTGACATATTCGATATTTTATACCCTACAGGCCACCTGTCTGCATCATCACAAAATTTCCTGAAACATACTTAATTTGGCTTGCAATCTATTTCAGGTTTGCAATCTCTTCCTTTAAAGTGTCAAACCAATCAGGCTGGGTTTGTCGAACGCTTTCAACCAATTCAGCTTTGACCTTTGTCTTCCATCACTTGCTCCTTTTACCCTTTCCAACTTGTAGATGATATTCGTCTATGTACCTGTTGGTAATTAAATCATTCATGAAAGGATTTAGCCTAATTCCTTCATCTGACCCCTGTTCTTCTGCAGGCTCTGTATGGAATTTTGTTGCCAATATTCGTGCAACAAGCTTCTCTTACTTTTTCATTGATAATTTTGTCATATTATTTGAATATCCCAGTTCGCTGAAGTTCGTTGGATCCATCTTCTCCATTTTATCTGCTTTACCTGGAAGCACGAGCTTACCTCTTTTAGTTGTACATGAATTAGATGGATGATTAGATTTTTGATTACCCCATTCTGGAGTAGAACGTTAATCGCCCAAAACAGAGTAATGTCACTCATGTTTTGAATGAAATTCATCATTGAGTGGTAATCACAGGTTACTGATGAACGTCCTTGTGGGGATACAACTTATTACGTTTGTCTTCTAAGTTCAAATGATGAGCCATTCAAATCAATCCTTTGGCGGCACTCACTTGGTATCACACTAACAAAAAGTACTCAGACAAGTGTTGCAAGGTGATTTGACTGACCGTCAATCTTTCTCTTTCCACATGTGATCTTTGGATTTGACATATATAATGATATTTTAACACATGACATCGGGGTGTAATTGAGCGGTTTCACGCTTACCCACTTTTCCCCCTGATATGCGTCTGGAGGCGCCACGTAGCTTCGACACAAAACCATGGTATTTTCATTGGCCCGCTTTCAAGAGCTTAAACTCCAAGCTAGTTCTGGGTCCAATACGCTCTACAACCATTGATCAACAACGCCCACAATCTACAATCCGTCAAATCTCATCATTTTCAGATCTCCTGCCATATTTATCCCCGTCCGCTATATGTGGCTCCATCCTGCTAGTCTATCGCTCCTCTATACTGATTTGGCGTCCTGCTAAATATCGAGACTTCGGTTCCAAGAAATTATTACAGTGATAACAGATTGTTCTAGGTATCTATTTAGAATATGTTTTTAACAAAGTAACATCTCATTTGTCTTGTTTGTTTCATAATTGTGTCTTATATTTTTTTATTTAATCATATATGTTCAATTATGTCTTATAAATATGTTTGATATTTTTTTATTTACTCATATATGTAGTAATTATGCACTGTACCATGTTCAATCAATTAGTTAAGTACAAATTCAAAGATAAGAATGTATATATCAAGCCTCTTATCGATGAGTTACTAGAGTTATGGAAGGGCATCACTATGTATGATATCTCTAGACTAGTAAATGCACAAAGGGAATTGCAATTCCATGCAATGCTTTGGAAAATTCACGATGCCCCATGGCTAACACATTTATGTGGTATGTTATAACGTTACACTGCACTTTATTAATGTACTTTAATTTTATGAATTTCATATCATGAATGTTTTTTAAATAACCCCTTCATTAAACATACTTCAAAAAATTTATATAAAAGTTAGTCCATATCTTGAAGGTCTTCAAACAAAGGGTAAATTTGCATTTCCAGTTTGTGGTCCTAAGGTGAAATCTCGTCATTCAAGAATTTTAGGAAAATAGGTGTTTGATGAGTATAGGCACTTCCTCTCTAAGAACCATAGGTATCAAAGTACTGAAAAACATATTTTCAATGGAAAATAAGAGACTGGATTAAAACCACGGAGAATGTCACCTCATCTATGGCAGTTGTGATATAATAGATATCGTCAAGGTATGGATCAAATCATCTATGTATCATACATGAAATGTTTGGAATATTTTATATTTATATTGCATGTTGTTAGATGTACTAATCAACATGTATTGTTGTAATATTTTTAATTATGCTTCACCTTGAAGGTCGTCATGAAGGCATTAATAATGGGGCACTTCCACGAAGAATAAAAAGTTATTATGTACAATTCAGTAGGCTCCCATACTATGAGCACCTAGAAATTGTTCATTTGTTTGCTATAATGCACATCGAGAAGAATGTAACAAAAACCTTATGGCGAATGTTAGATGGAAGGAGTGTCAAAGAAAAAATTCTTAAGATTTGTAATGACATTAAGGAGGCGATTCATGCAATGCAAAGTTTTATTCACTCAAATAGCGAAGGAGAACAAAATATAAGTGCCCTTCCATGGTTATTGATAGAGAAAAAAAGAAAGGATGTAAAAGAGGTTATTCAAAAAATTAAATTTCCAACTGGATTTTCTTCAAACATAAAGAATATCCTAACAAAGAAAGGTGAATTAGGTAGGGTAAAAACTCATGATTGGCATACCTTCACTAAGGTAATTATTTTGGTGTATATATTTGTATATATATTGGTGAAACATCTTGTTAGTGTTTTTTTTTCTACTAATTTGAAATAAATAATGATTCATTTTTTTTGTTACAGTATGTTCTACCTCTATCTCTCCTAGACAACTTTGACAACAATGTCAAACAAGTTATATATGATCTTGGAAAATACATGAGGTAAGTGGTGATTTATATGAACAGTGTAATTTTTTCAATTTGCTGTACAACTTTGTTATGGCCCATATTTGACTGAATTTGTTTTACTTGTCATGTAGTGCTATATTCTTTTTTGTTGAAACCTGTGATTTTCTTACATCATTTGAAGATGGTTGTCATCTAAAGAAATCGATAATGAAGATATAAAGTATTAGAGGAGACAAATTCCTCATCTAATGTGTGAAATGAAAAAGTATCTACCTCCGATATTTTTCAATGCACAAGAACACTACCTCATACACCAAGTTGAGGAGATTGAAAAATGTATACATGTACACACAAGGTCAATGTGGATGGTTGGGAGGCACTCGAAATCATTGAAGGCTTTGGTCAGACAAAGAGAACGTCCTGAGGATTCTATGGTAGAGGTATATATGGTATATCAAACCATGGTTTATATGAATCAATATATTCCTAAAATAGCTGGGAGTATTAATGTGGATTTCATATGGGATGTCAAATACAATATCAACAAATTTGAAGGGGAGCACCTATTGGGGAAAGGTAGAATGAGGAAAGTGACATGTAAGTAGATGGTGGAGATTTATGATACATTTGAATTTTTAGTTTTTATCTATATCGTACTTATTTAATTTTTAGTCTTCCTGCACAACACATTATTATGATGGTATACCATGGTAACTGATTATTTTTGAATTGTTTTATTTTAATACAATTGGTCAAGAGTGGGATTCAATACATTTATACATTGCAAACAATCTTGATTGGATGAAGGTATGGATTGAAAGATGTATACAGTATAATAATGGTTGGTTATCATGGTATGGTGTGGCTACATTGGTTAAAGAATCTGAACATAAAGGAGATACCAATCTTACACAGAGGGAAATTGATTTAGCATAGGGTTTAAAAGACAAACAAGAAAACATATTCACCCATAATGTTTATATTTTTTGAATATTATATTGATGTATATGGCGTGATTTTATTTTTATTATTTTGCATAATTTCTGAGTATAAATATGTTTATCAATTGACAGTGCATTTATGAACATTTATGCTTTTCTTGAGGATTGCTCCTAGGGAAATAATCTTCCTATCCAACTCATTAATTTGAAAATTTATTCTTTATGAACAGTTGGATTTTTAGGATCTGATCCTAGGGAAGTAAATAATATTCCTCTCCAACTCTTTAATTTGAATTCTATTTTAGTGGCCACCCTCTCCTTCATCATCTGCTTCACTATTTTGATTACTATATTTTCATCTTCCGCTCATTGGCAGAGGATTGCAATATCGCTCTATACATCATATCAATTGTTTGTTGGTAAAATTCAATCTTATCCACATGGCGTATATCCCGAAGCTTTACTCTCATTTGAATGGCTTTTTAATCTGTAGGAAAAGAGGCTTAAGTACCTTTGACTCTAGTACAATCAAATTGAATTTACCCTACTTGTAATCCACAATAGATAGTAATTTTGTTTGAGTTGTGTTTTCTCCCCAAGCTCGAGGATACATTTCATTTTTCACCCTTTAATTTTTTCTCATTATATCCAAATACTATGAAAAGAGTGAGGGTTTCTGATGAGAGGTTCCTTCAACTCTAGAGGTCTTTGAAACTTCTGGTGTTGACAATAGAGTTGAAATGAGATGATCAATAGTGATAGTAGGCCCCTTTGAGGTTGAACTAGCTTCACTTGATCCTTCTCTGATTTGCAATGTACCCTTACCTTCTCCTATAATCTCAGCTAAGAACACCTTTAAGTCTAATTCTTCATCACCTTTAGTATTTTTTCTTAGATGCTTGCTCAACTGATCATCAATATCCATTTCAGAATGCATGTATGAAAATTTCCTCTTTCCAAGTTGTAATTCTTGTTTCTGCGGAGTTTGCATTACATTGGATTGGTCCATTGAATTAGTGGTAGTTTGATTTTGGGCCTCTTCCAATATAATATGCTTAATGTCTTCCCATGAATCTAGGCTAGTAGTTCTTTCCACTACAAGATCTGGTAGATGATTATACATTGGCCTTCTTGATGCAATTACACCATGTGGGTCATACACCGATTTACTTCGTTTTTCAAAATCCAACTGTTGTAGAATTTATTTTGTAACAACTAGAGAATTTCCAAGCTTGAACAAGAAAGGGCCAACCTCTTGAGGAAGATTGAAAGTGATGGCCTACTTATGCTGGGAAAAATGAAATTGATTTGAAATGAGCCCTTGTCTGATGTATTCCAAAGAAAATATTCTTGGATTTAGGAAAATTGGCAGCTTGTATGGCTCATGTTCAAAACCATATACTCTAATGATGGTGTGATCCTCAGTCAGGTACCAATCTCCTAATCTTATCTCTTTTCTCAACTGTAGTATCTTTTTAAACTCACGAAACATCCTAGGAGGTTGAGTGCCATGGAGCATAATGCAACATGCACTCATGAACTTGTTTAAATAAAGGTTGAAACCTTTATTTTGGTGTTGTTTCCTTTCTCCTCAGTCCACTCAATTCCTGGCTTGGTTTTACTTGAATTATCCTTTTTTTTTATCCCAAAGATCTCAAAACTGAAGAATTAATGAATAATATGAGGTGCAATAAGTAGGCATGGTACCTAAAAGACTTAGTGATGTGGAAATTTGACAATTGGAAGTTTATGACTTCCTGTAGGAACTGAAAATAATAAAATTTTATGAGGGTGATGGACTCTAGTGGACATAAGACATAAAACAACCCTAAAATGGTCTCATTCATTGCTTTTTCATGTTCATAGCCTAAAACATGACAAATGTTGGAATACTGAGAGGGGGGGGGGTGTGAATCAGTATGAGCACTTTTATTACTTTTAACCACAATATGTAATCTTTAATTTCATCAGCAGTATAATATCAATATATCATGAGAAGTATAAATCAACAGTGCATAATAAACAACCACAGATACATAGTACACCAGAATTTATGTGGAAAACCAAATGGGAGAAAACCATGGAATGATTTTCTTATATATCAAAATAATATATTCATTGGAAGAACTAACTTCCCAATTATCTAGTTGCAATTGGAAGGAGGCTAAGACCCCCTATTCTCAGGCTCCAATCTGAAGGAAGCTACACCTACCTGAATTCTCTGGCTCCAACCCCCTGATTCTTAGGCTCCAACTTGAAGGAATCTCAAACTCCCCGTGTTCTTTGGAACCAACCGGAAGGAGGATACAACCCCCTTTCCTTTCCCTATCATGCCACCATGAAATATAAATGTAAGCCAAACTATCACTACCACAATCACTTCCATTGTCAATTTGTCACTATAATATTGTCATTGTATCCATTCTGTCACTGCCAACCTATGACTGCCAACCTATAACTGTCTATGTTTAATCATCAACCTATGTGTCTCAACCATCTGCCACAACTAGAATCCATACCATACCATGCATCAACTGTGTACCAACATATGTACTATCACATGCATCAATCATGAACCATAATATATGCCAAATGTAAATACCGAAACATCAATGATGAGTAGCCAATCAAACCTATACCATACCATCAAAGACGTACATGCACCAAAGAATGTGCCTCGAGCCAATATCACAAATACGTTCCTATAACAATGAACGATAACATTCATATACCAAGTACCAAGTATATGTCTCACGAATGTATCAATATCACCAAGACATGAACCTTAACCATATGTAACCATGTACCAAGAAGGGCCTCCAAGACATGCCTTAAGCATGTGCCATACCATCCATGATACAAGCTTCAACCAAACACATAAAATACATAATTTTACTCATGAAGAAGACCTGAAGCATATCATTATAAACCAACAGACCAACCTGTACAAATGATCTTTAGTAAGCAAGAGATGGCATCTTATTCAATGGATTTTCACAGATCCATGACCTGTCATCACTGTAACTCGTGGATTTTTGTTCTTTTCCTCACTGCAACTCATAGATGTTCGTTCCCTTCTTCACTACAACTCATGGATGACCTCAAAAAGTTATCTTTTCTTCGACTTCCCTTCACTGCTTCAAACTTCACTTCTTCAAACTTCGCTATCTCATATACACCATAAAAATATTTACCAAAGAAAACACTTGAAAGATAGATAATCATTGAACTTGTGTGTGTTCTTGTGAAGGACTTCTTATGGTGTATTTATACTTTTTCAAGATAACTTATTTCCTTAATTTAGGGATTTCTTGTTACAACCACTTTACCTTTCAATAATTACTTGTAACCAACAAGGGGCTTGTTTACCACTATTCGGGACTTCCAACTTCACAAATCCATAATTCCTCAACCATGAGGAACCATGTGGTGTACCACCTATCAACGAAAATGACATAATGAGGAATATCCATCCATGATTGTTTTACCTACATTTAAATTGTCCTTGATGACCTTTCTCCATGATAAAATTTGGGTTCCATAACCATACCTTTGTGGATACCAGACTTCTTCAATGGTTGACATCAATGACAATCAATCTTTCAACAATCTCCCCCTTTGGCATTGATGGAAACACTGATGGCATAGGAGCACTCATGCTCCTACTCATGCTCCACCTGTGACCATCACTCCCCCTATCTCTATGCATATGTTCTTTCTCTCCCCCTTTGATATCAATGGAAAAGGGTAACTCTCCTAGGGGTTTCTCCCCCTAACTACAAGCCTCTACTTTTTCTGCTGAACTTTCTCTTCATGGTGCTTCCTCATGTAAATCTCTGATGTATATGAAAAGCATTCAAATAATTCTTTACTTAGACTCTTCATGTCTTTTGCTTATCTCCCCTTGTTTTTCTTTTTCTGATGCCATGTGGATCACGGTGGGGAAAAAAATACTCCAATTTTCTCTCGCAGATACTCAAAAGTCTCCCTTGAAAATGGTTTGGTGAAGATATTTGCAATATGCTCTTTTTTCCCAATGTAATCTAGCTTGGTTTTCTTTTTTGTAGCATGTTTCCATATAAAGTGATACTTGATCATAATGTGTTTCATCTTGGAAGGCGTCATTGGATTATTGGAGATACTGATAACGCTAGTGTTGTCACAGAGTATTGAAATGGGCTCATCATACTTCACTTGTATATCCTACAAGGTTTTCTTCATCCAGAGAACCTGAGTGCAACCTGTTGCTGCTGCAATATGTTCTACTTTTGTTGTGGACAAAGATATCGCTGACTTTTTCTTGCTCAACCATGACACCAGAAAATCACCCAAGTAGAAGGCTTCTCTGATAGTACTTCTTTGATAATCAATGCTTCCAGCCCAATCTGCGTCTGTGTAGGTGACCAGAGATAGTTCACTCCCTTTTGGATACCATAATCCAAACTCTTATGTTCCTTTGATATTATGAATGTCCTCTTGACTGCCATAACATGTGTTTCCTTTGGTGTCGCTTGAAACCTTTCAATCTATCAAACTGCCTACATCATATCTAGTCTAGATGATGTCACACAGAGTCAGGGATTATTTTAGGGGCTACATTTTTCTCTTGGGCTAATTTTCCATGGTTTTTTCCAAAAGAAAAATTTGTTATTCTAAAAATTATTCACCCAAATTCTATAGGATAGAATTATTTTACCTTAAAAATCGCCAAAATTTTATAAAAACTGTATAAAATCCTTAGAAACTTGAATATTTTTATAAAAATATCACCAAACATTTATAGTTGGCATATGAAGGATCAGTAAGATTCACCAAGGTTTCTACATTTTAAAATAATTTTCGATCCTTAAAATCATCCCAACATAGAGTAAGCTACAAATCATCGATCTCTAGAGTCTCTGATTTGCATCCTTAGAATCATCATCCTTTCTTAACTTGCAACTGGTCTGCATAAGAGTACTCACGGGTTTGCAATCATCCATTCCAAAATTCTTTAGCATTTCTTTGATATCTTGGTTTGAGAGATGAAAATAACTTTATCAGTTGACATATCTGTAATCCCAAAAAGAAATTCAACTCACCAAGAAAAGAAATTTCGAAATCATTATGCATGTCTTTGGAAAACTTCTGACTGATCCTATCATCATCGCTTCCAAAGATAATTCCATCTACATAAAATTCAGTTATATATATTTTTTATGTCTAGCGGAATCAATAACTAGTTGGGCACGTGCTCGCGTTACACGTGGCCGTGTTATCCAACTGCTACCACTATAACCTCTAGATGTGCCCATGATGCCCCTTACGCGGCACACATTGTAATTCGGGGGGGGTTGAACTCGAAACCTCATGGAACTTCATTTTCATGGCACTTGCCAATTGATCTGCCCCCCCGGGGGCACATAAAATTCAATTATCAATATACTGTCTCGATCCACTTTTATTTATAAATTGTTTCCTACATTGCCCTTCCTGAATCCTTGTTGTTGTATATACTTGTCCGATTTTATTTTTTTTTATTTTTTATTTTTTATGCTAGGGGAATTGGTAACAATGGCAGTATCGTACTCGCATGACACGGGGTCGAATCCTTATAACCCCTAGGGAGAATGCATAGCCCGCAAGCATGCCCTCCAAGTAAATCGGGGTGAGAATCAACCTTGAGACCTCTTTTTACATATTTCCTTTCATTTACACGACACTTGCCAATCGGTCTACACCCCTGTGGGCTATACTTGTCCAATATTGAATACCATGCTCTGGGGGATTTCTTGAGTCCATAAAATGTTTTGTTCAATCTGCAAACATAATATTCCTTTTCTGACATTAGAAATCCTTCAGGTTGTTTGATGCAGACTTCTTCTTCTAATTATCCATTTAGAAATGTTGACTTTACATCCATTTGATACACCTTGATTCTTTTGGAACATGCATAGGATAAGATCAATCTAATTGCTTCCATCCTGACAACTGGGGAAAAGGTCTCTTCAAAATATATACCTTCAACTTGATTATATCTTTTTCATACTGATCTTTCCTTGTTTCTGGTAACCTGTCCATCCTTGTTAGTTTGTTTTTGAAAACCCACTTTGTACCAATCATGTTCTTGTTCTTCGACATTGGAACCAGTTCCCATGTTTCATTCTTCTCTATCTGATCCAATTTTCCTTCCATAGCCTTAACCTAGTGTTCATATTTCCTGGCTTCTTCAAAACTGATTGGTTCGACTGTGGATAATAGTGCTAGGTGTTGTTGTTCTGGTGAACATATTATTCTTTGGGTTTCAACTCCTTCATATTTATTCCCAATAATTTGTTCCGGAGGATGATTTTATGCACTCGTCAACTAGGTGTCTTTGGAGGTATCTAACAATATTGCTACTCATCTTTCTTTTGTTCTTATTTTTCCTGCTCTTCTTCTTCTTCTTATTTTTCTTCTTCTTCTACTTGTTCTTCTTTCAAATCTTCTTCTTTCAATTCTTCTTCGTCATTCTGTTCTTCTTGATTTTTTCTTCTTTCTTTGATCTTTTGTCCACTGTTTTATCAATCATTGAATCGATGCTTTCCACTATTCTGTTGAGTCTTAGATTAAATCATTTATATGGTTTTATTTTTCTTGAGTACCCAACCAGTATGCCCTTATCAACTCGAGAGTAAAATTTTCTAATCCTTCCATCTTTTATTTTGATATAGGATTTTCTTCCAAACACTTTGAAATAATTCATAGTTGTCGGTCTTCTTTTCCATAACTCGTAGGGTGTATTATCACTATTATTTCTGAGCATTCATCTATTTAGGATATGAATTGTTGTATGTATTGCTTGTGCCCAAAATATGTCACCCAACTTGGAATATTTCAACATGGTTCTGGCCATTTCTTGTAATATTTTTTTCTTCCTTTCAACAACCCCATTTTGTTGAGGTGACCTAGATGCTGAGAACTATCTCTTTATTCCATGTTCACCACATAAATACATGAATTCATTTTATGTAAATTCTCCTCCATTGTCTTATCTCAAGAACTTGATTTTCAAATCTGTCTCAGTTTCAACCATCTCTTTGTATATCTTGAAGTGTTCAAATGGCTCTGACTTTTTCTTGAGAAAGAAAACTGCAGTCATTCTTGTGTAGTCATGAACTAGTAGCATAAAGTATTGTTTGCCATTTAATCCCTTCTTCCTCATTGGTCCATATATTTCAGTATGTACAATCTCCAATGGCTTTGTCATGGAGTACTCTTTCGATTTGAATTTGGTCCTAGTTTGTTTTCCCTGTAGACAATAATTACATAGAGTATTTGTTGGCTTTGAAATCTCAAGAATTTGTCTCACTACTTCCTTTTTTCAAATTTTGACAAGATTATCAAAGTTCATGTGACCCATCCTTCGGTGCCAGAGCCAAATTTCAGTTTCCTTTCCTAAGAAACATCTTTCCTTTCCAATTTCATTTAGGACATATATGTTGTTTGGGGTTCTTATAGTTGTAGCCACCAACTTACCTTATACTTATTTCCTTATCTCACATTTTTCTGAGTCAAACAAAATTTCATGTCCTTGATCACACATTTGACTTACACTGAGTAGATTGTGCTTCATATCTTCGACCAGTAGAACATTTTCTACCTTGGCATCTTTGTTTCCAATCTTGACTGTGCCTCTTCCTATAATTTTGGCTGAGTTATCATTGTCGAACGAAACTGATCCATCTCGTTCCTTCTTTAGGGTAAGGAACCCATTCTTGTCACCTGTCATATGCTTTGAACAAACACTGTCAACATACCACCCACTTTTTTTATGTCGAGCTTGTAGAGAAAGTGAGCATTCTTCAATGTTGAATTGATCCTGCTTTCTTCTCCATATATTTTGTGGTTCCTATTTATGACTGTTGATACTCTTTTTTGATTCTCTTGGAGGAAAAATCAATCTACAATCTTTGGCCATGCGTCCAAAGTTGTTTCATTTGTAACATTCCACATTGATACTAAATAATCCAAAACTGTTGTAGTTTATATTCTGTGTTTCATGAGGTCTTCTTGGATAACTATTATTTGAGTAGCCTTCATAGTTTGTTCTATTCTTGGCATAGGCTCTACAGTTTACAGCTTTGTGTTCAAAATTGTTACATGAATAACATAAAACAAGAAAAATAGTTTGATACCTAGAGGTGGAAGAGCTTATGAACAGTGCTTGTAACACACTCGGTCACCCAGGCTAGGTCATGCCACTGAAAATATGTCATGCTCTGATACCAATTTGTAACACACCCGACCACCCAGGCTAGGTCATGCCACCGAAAATATTTCATTCTCTAATACCAATTTGTGGCACACCCCAACCACCCAGGTCAGGCCATGCCACTCTACAAAACACTCATGCAAAACATCGTTACATATAAAATTTAAACATACAACTACATTATGCTAAAACATAGATTTATGCAGAAACATATAGTAATAAAATACATGTACAATTACACAACATGCAATTAAGCATGTAAATGGTACTTATATTTTTATGGAATACCACCAACTATGTGCAGACCCCCCAGCCTTAGACCACACTTCTCATCACTCTCAACAGTGGGTCACCCCCGATTTGGGACTAAAATCCACCTGGGTAAAGGGATTCCTAGGCTAGGTTGAGCTTACACAGTCAATAGGAAGTTGCATAGATAACATGAAGGATTTTGTCTTAGGAGCCAACTCACACTCACAACCTATAGTCTCTCATTCTCCACATGCCTGTACCACCCCAGGAAGTGTGCCCCTTCTTTGCTCAACAGTCCTTCGGCTGCCCCACTTCCCTTCAAGGGCTTCAAAAATAGGACATACAGGAATTATCAGAGCACTATGGCTACAGTTGAGGTCCCTCCAGGAAAATCACTTTCCCAGCAACCTCTCTCACCTGGAGAGAGTTACTCACAGGCCTGAAAACCTGTTTCTTCCTTCCCAACAAAATCTCTCACCTGGAGAGAGTTTCTCACAGGCCTGAAAACCTTCTTCCTCAGTCCATAGGTTTGACAACCCGCCTCTTCAATATCGCTCCTAGACAACCAACAACAGGCTCAGGTGAAACATCAACAACATTTAGCTAACGCACAAGTGATGGAAGCAACAATCGCCTTCAGGTTTGGAATAGGTGCTGCTCATAACAAAAAAGTTTATCACAGGCTCAGGTAGATACGAGTGCGTTGTGAAATCCAGGAGGAATACAGGTTCTATTCATCACTGGAAAATAAAGGATATGGCTCCAGAAATGTGTGTCAGTTTCAAAGGTACGTGCTTGCTCAGTGGTCAAAAATGGAGGTAATGGATCCCTAGGTGAATGTGTGGGTTCCTGGGAAGAATGGTCACAATGGAAAGGAGCCCCCCAAACAAACTGAATTTACCACATATAAATACATGTGCCAAGATTGACACATGGCTCCCTTGGAGCTCGTTTCCTCTCCACTTGTAGTTCGTTCCTTTCCCCAAAGGAACTTAGGATAACATGAGTTATACCCAACCTTAGTCTTTTAGAAAATATAATACAATATTCCCTTATAGTTAAGCCCTCAAGCATAGCCCTTTTTCCCAGCCTCTTATCCCCTTCCCTTTCCCTTCTTGGTCGATCTTAGTCCCCCATAACTCTTTCTTCATGTTCGGTCTACACGCAATGATGTGATTTTTATTTTAATGATATGCATAATTACATATACAAAAATAGGCTCACCAGCCTTAAGCAATCCAGTCTCTCCGACCTAATATTCACATAAGCCTCCCAGCTTATAAACACTTGGCTCACCAGCCTATAAACATAATTACAATTCAGCAGGGGCTCGGCCTTGGGGTATTACAATCCCCTCCCCTTATTTATGCATTGTCCTCAGTGCATCATATTTATATATATTACAACAAGATTTTAAAAAATATTCAAAATGATGTGGGTATTCTTCCCACATGGCCTCTTTGTGCTACCAATTTGTAACACACCCGGTCACCTAGGCTAGGTCATGCCACCGAAAATCTTTCATTCTCTGATACCAATTTGTAACACACCCGGCCACCCAGGCCAGGTCATGCCACCAAAAATATTTCATGCTGTAATACCAATTTGTGGCACACCACAACCACCCAGGTCAGGCCATGCCAATCTATAAAAAAATCATGTGGAACATCATTACATAAAAAAATTAAATAGACAACTACATTATGCTAAAACACAGATTTATGCGAAAACATACAGTAATAAAATACATGTACAATTACACAACATCCAATTGAGCATAGAAATGGTACTTATCTTTTTATGGAAGACCACCAACCGCATGTAGACCTCCCAGCCTTAGACCACACTGCTCATCACTCTCAGCAGTGGGTCACCCCCGAGCTGGGACTAAAATCCACTCGAGTAAAGGGATTCCTAGGCTAGGCTGAGATTACATAATCAATAGGAAGTTTCACAGACAACATGAAGGATTTTGTCTCATAAGCCAACTCACACTCACAACCTATAGTCTCTCATTCTCCACATGCCTGTCCCACCCTAGGAAGTGTGTCCCTTCTCTACTCAATAGTCCTTCGGTTGCCCCACTTGCCTTCGAGGGCTTCAACAATAGGCTAGACATGAATTCTCATAGAACTATGGCTGTAGTTGAGCTCTCTCCAGGAAAATCACTTTCCCTGCAACATCTCTCACCTGGAGAGAGTTACTCACATGCCTAAAAACCTCCTTCTTCCTTCCCAACAAAACTCTCACCTAGAGAGAGTTTCTCACAGGCCTAACAACCTGATTCTTCAGTCCACAGGCTTGACAACCCGCCTCTTCAATCCCTCTCCTAGACAACCAACAACAGGCTCAGGTGAAAACAACAACAACATTCAACTAACATACAGGTGATGGAAGCAATAACTGCCTTCGGTTTTGGAATACACGTTGCTCATAACAAACAAGTTTAGCACAGGCTCAGGTAGATACGAGTGCGTTGTGCCATCCAAGAGGAATATAGGTTCTATTCATCATCAGGAAATACAGGATATGGCTCCAGAAATGCATTTCGGTTTCAAAGGTACGTGCATGCTTAGAGGTCAACAATGGAGGTAATGGATCCCTACATGAATGTCTGGGTGTCTGGAAAGAATGGTCAGAATGGAAAGGAACTACCCAAACGAACTAAATCTCCCACACATAACTTCATGTGTCAATATTGATGCATGGATCCCTTGGATATCATTTCCTCTCCACTTGTAGTTTGTTCCTTTTCCCAAAGGAACTTAGGATAACATGAGTTATACCAAACCTTAGTATTTTAGGAAATATAATACAGTATTCCCTTAGATTTAAGCCCTCAAGCTTAGCCATTTTTCCCAGCCTCTTAGCCCCTTCCCATTCCCTTCCTAGTGGAGCTTAATCCCCCATAACACTTTCTTCATGGTTAGTATACACATAGTGATGTGGTTTTTATTTTAATGATATGCATAATTACATATACAAAAATAGGCTCACTATCCTTAAGCGATCTAGGCTCTCCACCCTAATATTCACATAAGGCTCCCAACTTATAAACACTTGGCTCACCATACTATAAACATAATTACAATTCAGCAGGGGCTCTACCTTGGGGTATTATAGTGCTTCTCTTCTGAAGTCTTCTTCTTCTTGAGTTCTTGTTGGCTTCTGTTGATTCTGAATCTTCTAGATGGTGCATTTTCTCTGTGATCTTATTTTTGGGTATTTTTTCCTTCTTCCTTGTTAGGAGAACCTCTGATGATTTATGCATAGCTTATTTGTTATGCTTCCTGTTTTGTTGTCTTGGAGCTCGAACCTTTCTTAGTCTACATCTGGTTGTATCCTAGCTCAAATCTGTCATAGTATGGAATTTTACTATTGATGATCTCATCCAGTATTTTGGTGTTATTCTGTTGCATATCTTTTTCTGAAGATCTTTTGTGAGAGTGATTATTTCTTCTTCTAAGCTTTCAATCATCTTTTCCTTTTCTCCCAACTGATTTTGAGTGCTTCCTTAATCCTTCTGTCTTCTTCTACTTGGATTTGTAACTTAGTGATCTTTTGCTTGACTTGTTCTGAGTTGGAATTCTGAGATCCTTATTTCATCTTTAGTTCTACCTTGAGTGATTTGTTTATCTTTCTTTCTTTACTTAGTTATTCTAAGGAACTGATTAATTCTTCTTTGAGATCAAGTTATCCTTCTTCTTAGGAATTTTCTTCATCATCTTCTACTTCCATAAAGTGTACTCTTTCTGAATCATTTTCACTATCATCATCCTCATCTGACGAAGAACTGTCTTCTTTTGAGCATAAATTTTTCTTGGAATTTTTCTTTTTTTTATCCTCTGATCTCCCTTTCGAATTTTATTTGTATTCTTAAGATATTATTATTCATCACTATTTTCATTCTTAGCATAAGTATATTTAGAATAAAAATGACCAATACCACCACAATTAAAACATTTCAATGGAAGCATACCTTTGTACTTTACAATTCTTTATTTCAACTTTCTTACGAAGTTTACCATTTCTTCATATTCCTTTGAATCGTCACTGCAACTATGATCTGATTTTGACTTTTTCTTTTTTTTCTTCTACTTCTTGGATTCCTTGAATGCTTCTTCCTTTGTGACTGGATTATATTTCTCTATCCTCATTTCGTAAGCTATGAGTATCCCATGTAGCTCGTCCATGCTTAATGTAGCTAGGTCTGCTCTTTCTTCCAGGGCTGAAATCTTTGGGTCAAATATCATTGGTAGAGACCTTAGTACCTTTTGAACAATGATTGGTTCTCTCATCTCTTCTCCCAAACCTTTAATATCATTAAATATTTCATCAACTTGCAAAATGTAGGAGGCAATGTTTTCATCTTCCTTCATATTCAATTGTTCGAACTTGGCTCTAAAGATTTGAAGTTTAGCTCACTTGAATTTTTCATCACCTTCGTAAATATTTTGAAGCTTATCCCAAAGATCCTTTGTAGTATCACAATGCATAAACTTGAAAAATACTGAATCAACTAGACTTCTCAGAATGGTTCCTTTAGCCTCTGAATTATTTTCGTTGCGCTTCTTTCCATCTTTGTCAGTCGGGGGAGTGGCTGGTGATGTATATATGTGTACTACTAACTTCCAAACATCAAATCCTTGTTCCTGTAAAAATGTTTTCATCCTTTTGTTCCAGAAGGCATAGTTTTGTCCATCAAATATTGGTGCTCCAATCTTAGCGTATTCCATGATCTCCTTCCAGTGGTTAGAATTCCTCTTGAAGGACCTACTCTGATACCAATTTTTGGAATACTGAGAAGGGGGGTGGATCAGTATGAGCACTTTTATAAATTTTAAACACAATATGTAATATTTAATTTCATCAGTAGTATAATATCAATATGTCATGAGCAATATATATCAACAATGCACAATAAACAACCACAGATACACAATACACCATAATTTACGTGGAAACCGAAATGGGAGAAAACCACATAATCATTTTCTTATATATCAAAATAATACATTCATTGGAAGAACCAACTTCCCAATTATCCAGTTGTAACTAGAAGGAGGCTACAACCCCCTATTCTCAAGCTCTAACCTGAAGAAATCCAAAACTCCCTGAATTCTCTAGCTCCAACCTGAAGGAAGCTCCAACTCCATGTGTTCTTCGGCACCAACTGGAAGGAGGCTACAACCCCCTTTTCTTTCCCCATCATGCCACCCTAAAATATAAGTGTATACCAAAGTGTCACTACCACAATCACTGCCACTGTCAATCTGTCATTGTCAACCTGTCACTGTATCCAACCTATCATTGTCTCTGTCTGATCATCAACCTGTGTGTCTCAACCATGTGCCACAACTAAAACCTGTACCATACCATGCATCAAATGTGTACCAACATATGTACTATCACATGCATCATTCATGAACCATAAGATATTCCAAATGTAAATACCATAACATCAATGATGAGTATCCTATCAAATCTATACCATACCATCAAAGATGTACATGCACCAAAGAATCTGCCTCGATCCAATATCACAAATATGTGCCTCTAACAATGAACCATAACATCCATATACCAAGTACCAAGGATATGTCTCAAGCATGTATCAATATCACCAAGAAATGAACCTTAAACATATGTAAGCATGTACCAACAAGAGCCTCTAAGACATGCCTTAAGAATGTGTCATACCATCCATGATACAAGCTTCAAACAAATACACAAAAGACATACCTTTACTCATGAAGAAGACATGAAGCATATCATTACAGAACAACATACCAACCTGTACAAATCATCTTCAACAAACAAGAGATGGCATCTTTTTTCTATGGATTTTCATAGATCCGTGACATGTCCTCACTACAACTCACAGATGTATGTGCCTTTCCTCACTGTAACTCACGAATCTTTTCTCCGTTATTCATTGAAACTCAGGGATGACCTAAAAAAGTTAGCTTTTCTTCAACTTCCCTTCACTACTTCAGACTTCTCTATCTCAGATATACCACGAAAATATTTACCAAAGAAAACACTTGAAAGATAGATAATTATTGAACTTGTGTGTGTTCTTGTGAAAGACTTCTTGTGGTGTATTTATACTTTTTCAATCTAACTTCTTTCCTTAATTTAGGGATTTCTTGTTACAGCCACTTCACCCTTTCAATAATGACTTGTAACCAACTAGGGGCTTCTTGACCATTCTTTAGGGCTTCTAACTTCACAAATCCATAATTTATCAACTGTGAGGAACCACGTGGTGTACCACCTATCACCATAAACAACATGACAAGGACTATCCATCCATGAGTGTGTTATCTGGATTTACCTTCATGACCTTTTCCATGATCAAATTTGGGTTCCATAACCATACCTTTGGGGCTACCAAACTTCTTCAGGGGTTGACATCGATGACAATGAATATTTCAACAAAAAATCATGGAAATATCATGCTTGGTTAGTTTAGGGAATATGGTGTATTTGAAAGGAGTTGGACCAATTGGTAATGGGGAATTTGAGGATAATAGATTACTGACTTCTCTCTTTCATACTGTGACAATTCTTGGTACTTAGAGTCAAGCTCATCATCATCCAGGATTTCATATACAACATGGTCTGGAATTTGGAGCATTTGGCCAATGGATTCTTTAGTTATTTCACAGACTATCCTAGAATCATGTATAAAAATATTTGTTTCCTATCCACCTAGTAATTAACAACACACCAATTGACTAATTCTATAAAGTGATAAGTTTGTGGAATAATTGATCTGGCCAGGTTTGATTCCCATAAGTTCAAGTAGTTTCGACCATTGTTAGTATCAGCCTAGGTTCTTTGAATTAATTGGTGAAGGTCATGGAATGACAGTGCAGGGTCAAAAACAACCCTTTCCATCTCCTCCAAGTGATCATCAAATACAGTTGTTTCCTTGGATGGTCGGATTTGGCTATGGTTCGATTTAGTGGCCATTTGATTACTTTTAGGGGGAAAAGACTGACTACCTTTCTCCATCTATCCTTATTTTAAATAATTTGAACAAATTTGAAATAGGGAAATGAGAATAGTACGCAAAGTTCTTTGTCAAAGGAGAATTTGACTCCTTCTATTGGATTCTACTATACTCGTAACAAGGTTTATCGTGTGCATTTACCTCATTTGCTTCGGGGGTAATTGATTTAAACTTAAAAAAAAAATCTTTGTGTTACATCGACGCGACACATACGTCATAGTGGCACCTGTCATCAATTCATGCATTTTTGGGGTGAGATAAAGTGGTTTCATAATACCACCCATGCATACCGAAATGAATAAGGTGATGACATGTTATCACTTGTTAATACAATGGTTCCAAATTTAGGCCTCTGACCCCTTATTATCAAACATGCACTTTCACTGGCCGAAATAAGCTGAGACCATTGATCTTGGACCTATATGAATGGTATGATTGTTTCTGTTGATATTTCATTTCAAATCCTATTTTCTCTCTCTTGTGCCTACAAAAATATCACAAATTGATGTAGTATACAAGGTATCAAACCTAATCTAATGAGTGAATGATAGGGAAAACTTGAAGTGAATGGAACTAAAACATAACCAATGTGAACCATTTAAATAGGAAGAAACAACTACATGATCTACGTTATCTATCTATATCAACAATGGGGCTACATACCAACAAAATTGTGGGGTTGATCCCTCTGACATACCGGTGGGGTCGATCTGGCCTTGTCCCAGTCT
This sequence comes from Picea sitchensis, assembly GCA_010110895.2. Classification (NCBI taxonomy): domain Eukaryota; kingdom Viridiplantae; phylum Streptophyta; class Pinopsida; order Pinales; family Pinaceae; genus Picea; species Picea sitchensis. The sequence goes on along the minus strand of SNQJ01S0062054.1, from coordinate 12,761 downwards.
ATTCCTCTGTGCATCGTCGTTACTCAAAAGTGTCAATCCAATGCAAATGTGAGCGTGTTTCTCCTCTCCATATCTTTGCTGGAAGGTGGGATCGATCCAATGCAAATTGTAGTGGGTTTCTCCTATGCACACTCTTCTCACTTGTAGGTGGGGTCCAACAATGCAGTCGTCAACCAGTTTGGGAGATGGTTTATTTTCTCGTGGTTTTGTGCCATAGTTTTTTTTATGTTTGAAATGTATATTTTTTCTTTGTTTTACTTTTTGTTTATTTTTTATTTGTTATTTGTTTGTAATGTAATTTACTCATATTTGTATTTAATATGTGTTTTATAGTTATATGTAAGGGTATAGGGCCGAAGTGGAGGTAGGTTCCTATGCATGGAGGGTGTGAGGGAGAGAATTGGATAGAGGGAGAGAATTGGATAGAGGGAGAGAGCCAACAATATATTTCTATTTCATTTTTAAAGACACTATTAGCACATGCCTCGGTTTTCCCAGCCACCTAAAATTTGTATACAAGATTCATTTAATTCATGAATTTTCTCATAAGTCAGGGGGATAAGGGGGATAAGTCGGGTATGGAAAATTCATAGGTATTTCTTTGTCTTATTCTTCTAACACTTCTAACTCATGCAACCACGATCAAGGTTGCGGTCATGCCTAGCCTCTCAAGATTTGTCCTAGTTAATATTATGCAGGACCCATGGTGAACAATTGGGACCTGTGGGATGAAATTTTTTTTAGGCATACGACAATAGTTAGAGCACTAGGTTGAATGTCTATGGGTTGTGGCTAACACCCTAGGAAGAGGTATGACCATAAGGAGCTTAGTTTGTATAAGGTGTGAGGGCCACCAGGGCCAAGGTTAAGTTGGGTTAGGTATAGGTGAGTTCCTTATAGGGATATATGGGTCTATTGGGGCTGAAGTGGAGGTAGTTGGTTCTTATGCATAGAGGGAGAGAGGGAGAGAACAATCCGAGGGAGGGAGGGAGCCAATAAGATGAGTTGTATTTTTCATTTTTTAATGGCATAGTTAGCACGTTCCTCGGTCTTCCATTTCATCTCTATATACCTCCATCTATATGTACTCCTCCCTCCCTCCCTCTCTCTCCATATCACTCACGACCTTTGATATTTCTCTCTCTCTCTCTCTATCCATGTCATTGATCTCAACCTATCATAGTACTCTAACACACTCTCACACTATCATAGCACTCTCACATTCTCTCACTATCACAATACTCTAACACTCTCACACTATCACAATACTCTCACATTCTCACACTATCAAAGTACTCTAATGCTCTCACACTCTCACACTATCATAGTACTCTCACACTCTCACACATTCTCTCATATAATATCGATTGTGAGTAATTTAACTCAATTCATTTGTATCACACTCTCGACCTTTATTTTCTCTCTCTCTCTCTCCATCTCACTCTCTACCTTTCTTTATCCCTCTCAAGCTCTCTCTATCCCTCTCACACTCTCTCTCTACCCCATCCCCATCTTTGTCTTACTCTCTCTCTCTATACCCCCCTCTCTCTCTTCATCTCTCTCTACCCCCTATATGTCTTCCTCTCTCTCCCTCTCACATCACACATTCTTCCATATATCAATTGTGAGTAATTTAACTTACCTCAATTGTATATATCACACTCTCGACCTCTCTTCTTCTATTTTTCTCTCTCCGTCTTACTAGTCTCAACCTCTCTCTTTCCCTCCCACACTCTCTCACACTCTCTCTCTACCCCGACCCCTTCTTTGTATTACTCTCTCTCTCTCTCTCTACCCACTCTCTGTCTTCATCTCTCTCTACCCCCCTTTGTATCTTCCTCTCTCTCCATCTCACATCACACATTCTCTCATATATAAATTGTGAGTAATTTAACTTACTTGATTTGTATATATTACACTCTCTACCTCTCATATGCTCTTTCTCTCTCTCCATATCATTAGTCTTGACCTATCTCTGTCCCTCTCACACTCTCACACACTCTCTCTCTACCCCCCTCTTTGTCTTCCTCTCTCTCCCTCTCACACTCTCACACATTCTCTCTACTCCCCCCTTTGTCTTCCTCTCTCTCCCTCTCACACTCTCACACATTCTCTCACGTAATATCAATTGTGAGTAATTTACCTTACTTCATTTGTATTGCACTCTCTACCTCTCTCTCTCTCTCTCTCTCTCTCTTGAGTCTCTCTCCATCTCACTCTCGACCTCTCTCTATCCCTCTCACACTATAAAACACACTCTCTATACCCCCGGCCCCCCTCTATATTCCTCTCTCTCTACCCCCATCTCCATCTTCCTCTCTCTCCCTCTCACACTCACACGTTCTCTCATATATCAATTCTAAGTAATTTAAGTTACTTCATTTGTATATATGTCACTCTCGACCTCTCTTCTACTCTATATTTATCTCTCTCTCTCTCTCAAGTATCGACCTCTCTTTCTTTCCCTCTCTCCCTCTCACACACTCTCTCTCTACCCACCC